>BRDA01074075.1:0-18531 GCA_036984385.1 Crenuchus spilurus | reverse complement strand
CATTCAGTTTTTATTCACAATTTGTTTAGTGTCCCAACATTTTTGGAATCCGGTTTGTATTTAGAAACAATGTTTAAGCTTTAATTGGTCAAATGTCTTAGTCTATAGATTAAATGATCAAATCCCCACTTTTATAAAATCAGCAGAGTTAAAAAGGTGCATATTTTTGTGTAATTAAATGAAAAATACGTTGCTTCTTGCAGGATTTTGATGTGGTGCTGGCAACATGTTCAAAGCAACATTTTTTGCTTGTCCTGTGTCCTGTTTTTCTATGCTGTTCTAACAGACTCCACACAGGATTATGTGTAAATATGTCAAATGTCTAGGTGTGTAGATGTTACCCTTAAAAGCATTTTAATGTAGCTTCTTCACAGGGGATTTTGTGGGGGGAGTATGATTTTGGCAATGCTATTACACTTGCCAAAATTACACTCCCCTCTAGTATCTTGCACACCTTGCTCGATCTGTCAGTTTAGGTGGACGGCCATGTCTTGGTAGGTTTGCAGTTTAATTCAATAGTGTTCTCTAACAAACCACTGAGGCCTTCACAGAACAGGTGTATTTATACTGAGACTAAATTACACACAGCTGGACTCTATTCACTAATTAAGTGACTTCTGAAGGTAATTGATTGCACTGAATTTTGTTTAGAGGTATCAGAGTACAGGGGTTGAATACTTATTGACTTCACACTTTTATTTCATTAAAATTTTGAAAACCATGTATCATTTTCATTCCACTTCACAATTATGTGATACGTTGTGTTGGTCTCTTACTTAAAATCTCAATGAAATACATTTAAGCTTATGAGAGAAAAAGTTGAAGGGGTGTGTAAACTTTTGAGCATGACTGTATACAAGGGCGTAACTTTGGGTCCAACATTGGGGGGGTTGTTGAGCTGTCTGCCTATTTATTTATTTATTAAATCATTAACTTTTCTAAAAGGATTCAGGAAATTTTGGGTTGACCGTATTAGAAATACATTGTAATGCTTTTGTATTTACTCTGCACCTTAAACAATTAAGAAATGCGGAGCTAGCTAACGGAGCTAGCTAAAATACTGAACGGGTATTCACAGTGTGTCTGATACACAGCGGCATAGTTATTCAATCATCAGCTAACAATACATATACATTTACCTCATTTAGATTTTTCCGCTTTTTAGAAGGCGGTGTTGTCGACCAACAATGAAAAAATGTTTTTTGTCCACTTTTTGGTGCTCTTTTTGTTTTTTCTTACTACACCCACTGCCCCAGCAGCTGCTTGCACAAGCAAGCAAAAGTTCAGGGTTGCCAGGTCCAGTAACAAATATCCAGTCCAAAGTCAGTCTAAAACCCGCCCTTCAGAAGCTTGAACTAGCCCAAAATATGTCTGTCACACGTTTGAAGCAAATGGCAAAACATCTATGAGTGTACGACTTAGTATTTTGTTTATAAGGGATTACTTTATTATATATGACTGTGTATATAAAAAGGGAAAATGCAATAAAAAATTATCAGGCTCCACCAATTGTTAAAAAATGCTATGAATGGCCTTCTCAGCTGCTGTATTTGCAAAACTTTGGTGAACAACAGTGTGAAAAATGCCACCATTTCCATTAAAATAAAAGTTTTCCTACATTTCTTGGGCAATAAGCTGGACACTTATTAAAAACCTAATGAGCTACATACACTCTTAGAGAAAAGTCCTGCAAACTCTTCGGCCTTCAGCAAACTACACCCATGATGTATCAATGCTTTCGGTCTTAATGTTTCGCGCCTCTTTTCCTCTTTTCTGTTTACAACCCCTATTTTGCTGGTTCATTACTTTCTCTCTATACCACACCATCTACTTTCAAATGCACTTTCTCACCTGCTGCTTATACCCATCTCTATCTATTTATGTATCTATTTCCTTCTTCCTACCACCTGCCTACCTCATATCAGCTTTCATTCTGACTCTCTCCTATTGACAATTACCAAGCTTGCCTGAGAGTATCACTGCGGCAATAATGAGCATCAGCCTTATTAGCCCTAATGAGCCTTAATTAATTGAGATGATAACAATCCAGGTCCAATTTCATTCAGATTAAATGCTCATTCTTCTTAAACTCCAAGTCCTTTTATTCTCCCTCTTCTCCTCTAAGGCTACAGCATTTCTCTCTTTCTCACTCTGTCAATAGCAACTTGTGTTATTTGTATATGGGTAAGTTTAATTTTTAGCTTTTTTATTGTAAGATGAAGCTTCCAGAAGGTTAGAAAACAATCAGCAACACTACCTGCTAACACGGCCACCTCATTACCATGGTGACAGCCAGGTCGGGGTTTAGGGAACGTGACATCATCTCTTTGGTGTCTGTTTGTGTCAATGTCACTGTCACTGCTTCTTTCTGTTATTCTCGACACAACTTTCCACAATCATATTCTCATTTTTATTCCTCTACTGCATTTCATTTCACTCAGTCATGTCCATATCTGGCAAACAAGCAGAAAAACAACCCAACACGTGTGTGTGTGTGTGTGTGTGTGTATGTTTGCTTCTATGAGCTGATCTCCTGGCTCTTGTGCCTGGGGTGGGGATCTGAATGAGAAGAATACGACGACATATTTGAAGATTTAGTTTGTATTGATTTTCATTGCTGCCAAATTGAAGCACAATCAAGTTGGGCCGGTTCCGTTCCAATTGTTCCCTGCACAGTAAACTGATTTAAATTTGAATGGATGAAACACAATGCCCAAGTTGTTTCATTTTATATGTACACTACCACTCAAAAGTTTGGGATCACCCGGGATTTTTCATGACAATCTATACTTTTATTTCAAAAGGGCTCTATAATAATAATAATAATAATAATAATAAAAATAATAATAATAAATAATAATAATAATAATAATAATAATAATAATAATAATAATAATAATAGGGCCCTTAATTATTATTTTTTTTTATTATTAATTTTCTTTCTTTCTTTCTTTCTTTCTTTCTTTCTTTCTTTCTTTTTCTAGATTATAATAAAGTCCACAAATGCTGCTGCTCCAGATGCTCAGTCTTCTATGGTAGAAAGGTGAGGTAGGACAGTGTCACTGTGTTTAGTTGATGATGGTGAGTTTAGAAGAGTGTAGAAGCTTTACTACAGCTGTTTAATCTCCACCAGAAGTTGAACACACTGTGTGTGAGACATCACTGGACATGACTCTGTCCTACCTCACTCTTCTAACATAAACGTTTGAGTATCTGATGCAGCAGAATTTGTGGTTTATCATCAAATCAAAACAAAAACACAGAAATAAAAGTCCAGGTTGTCACAGATGTTCAGTTTAATGTGTGATCCCAAACTTTTGAGCGGTAGTGCATGTTTAGTTTTGCTGCTTCAGACCTTACCAGCTTGGCCTCAACTGCAGTGAACATCTGCAACAAAACATGTCTGCTAGAGTGAAGCCACTTGACATTGTGTCTTGGTGCTACTGAGCAAGTTTGGCAATTAAATGGTTTGCACAGTGTTGTCCTTGAAGCAACGATTAACGCTGTCTGTTCTTGTGTACCTTACATACTTACTTCCAAGGATCTATTGAAAAGATTATAATGAAACAACCATGTCTCAGACATACTCCAGAGCTTTTATTATTACTCCAAAAAAGAAGCATTTGTAAGAATCTTATTCTGCCTGGATAATGGAAACTAACATTAAAACCACCTTCTTGTTTCTGCTCTCAATTTAATCAGCTCCACTGAGCATATAGGTCCAGTTTGTAGTTCTACAATTACAAACTGTAGTCCATCTGCTTATCTGTATACTTTTTTAGCCTCTTTTCTCTGTTCTTCAGTGGTCAGGACCCCCACAGAGCAGGTAAAATAAACAATGAGAGTAGATACAAGGAGGTGGTTTTAATGTTAATGGTGGATTCACATCTGAAAATCCAGTGTTCCTGTGATGTCACAAAAAAAAAGTTAACCCCGCCCATTCTTTTTGAAGTTATAAGGAGTGTATCAGCTTCGGCTGCTTTTTGAATGAGGCACAAAACAATACACAATAGGTCTTCAAGTTTCTTAATAGCTTCTTTCTGATTCCTCCGATTGTATCCATCCATCTTGTTGCTGGCCACAATCTTAGTCTTTTACCTTCAACTGTTCCAGCATAACTGTCTTTTCAAGTGAACTGAAGTGTGAAAATAAGGGATTTTCAGTTCGGTTATCTAATGAAAAGTTAGCTTTGATTTGGTCAAGGAACCATTTATTTGTTTTCTTTGCTGTCTTTAATTCAAAGTCATCTTCCTGCTGTTTTATTTTCCAGCTTTCACCTCCAAACAGAACCACAGAGAGAAGACCACAGTCTGGACAGCTCTAATCAATGAAGAGACAATTTGTAAGGAAGGCCTATAGGCTCATGAACCAATCAGATCTGAGATCAGTCAAGAGACTTTATATTCATGAGCCACATTACGTAATTAACTCACATAGAGAAGATTTATGCTTTAATCACTGTGTTTTGTTTTTAACTCTGCTCTTTAATTCGGTCAAATAAGGACTTATGATACTGATCTCTGTAATATCCGCATGATGTTATGAAATATAACAGGTGCGATAAAGCCCAATCCCGCCCCGGCAATGCCCTAGGTCACTTGTGAGGCGGTGGACTAGGCTGCCTATCCAGCACTGTAGACCCTGGAGAATACCCACACGCCTGCATCTCCTCTTCAATCAAGCGCCTCCGTATCTCAAGTGGCTCAGGATGTGTATGACCTTTTTGACATGCAGCCTGTGGCATGCTAAATGAACGAATGCTAATTAAGTCAATGCACTTAACAACACCAGAGCTGACTGATGTGAGAGATTGAGGAGCTGGGGGTCTGATTCCAAGCACACAACTGCAGCAGAATATGATATAGTTGCAGGCACTATTGTGAAGCCCCATCACTCCTACACTCCACCCCACTACTACTATTATTATCACTTAAATTGGGCATATACTGATAACATGATAACATGAGACTATCGTATCATATTGTATAGATTTGTCTAACCTATCCTACAAGTTAATTTGAAAAACATTTTATATTTCAGTTTCTGACATAATTTTAAAAAGCCAGTTACTCTTTCCTTTGTGTGTAAATTTTATTATGATTAGAGCAAACAAAATGGCCCAACTAAACTTAGAAAAACATCTGGATCCACTGACTTCCATTAAAAGCAAAGTAAGTTTTTCCATTTCTCGTTAATTGGTCATTTTGGAGGAAATTTGTTTTAGAAAGCAAAGGTTGTGTCCAAAATTGCGTATTTCCTTACAACACAGTAGGTCAAAGCAGTAGGCAAGAATGACTAGTTTGTCTTCATCGAGCAGTACATGAAAAGTACCTGGATTACCTACAGAATCAGGATTTATTGCGCAGTGTACATCAGTACCACACTGCTATCCCATGATTCAATGGAAGCAGTGGAGATGTTCAAAGCTGAGGAGGACATTGAAAGTGATTTGTGTGTTTACAGTGTAAGTAAGCTTAAAATTAAACATATGTGACCCCGCCAGAGAAAACCAGGCCAAAGTCACTGGGCAACTTATTGAGATATCGTGTCAATTTTGTGTCACTCACATTACCAACAAAATTTTTTCTTGCTGTAAATGAAAGATAATAGTCTCATATATCTATCATAGTACATATTTTTTTATCAAAAACAAAACTTCACAAAAAAAGTTGTTTTGAAAAAAAAAGAATGACTTTGACCTGGTTTTCCCTGGTGGGGTCACATATTATAATTAAAATGTATTGGTTATCTCAGTGAGGCTTTTAATTAATACTTAACTAATAATTAACTAATTAGACATAGGGGGAATGACCAGATCTGAGATGACAAAAAAGAGGACACCTCAGCAGTTTTTTTTTTTTACATAAATTCTATTATTTTTATTATTATTATTATTATTATTATTATTATTATTATTATTATTATTATCATCATCATCATCATCATCATTATTTATTAATTAATATTGACAAATTATGATTTATATTTTATAAATAATTATTAGTTACTATTAATAATATACTAAAAACTATTACAATTATTATGAATAATAAAATAATAAAATTAATATTAATCATTAATAAAATATAAAATAATAAACTGTTAAAAGCATGTAGCATAAAATTATCATCCAATCCTTTTCAGTCGACTTCACTTCAGCTCATTATCACCAATGTTACACATGTGTTTGGACTGTATGGTCAATAGATCTTATTAACACAGAATTATACCTCATTTTTGAACAAAAATAAACAGAAATTCTGAATTATTTTGATAACAGTTACACTTAGAGACATATAAATAAATGGCTTATCACAGACTGGTAGACACACGCACACAGACACACTCAAATGTAAATATTCATGAATTTTAATATGAAACCGCTGATATTAAAATACGTCTAGCTGATGTGACACAGACAGAACAAATGCTCAACATCTAAACAACTTACATGTGAAAATGGATGCTGTTTGAGGGAGTGACAGCGGCAATGGCCAATCACACGTTAATAAGAAATGGCAGAGCCAATTGGTGATCTTGTGGGCGGCCTAAAGGGAAACCTAATGCTCGCCCAAGTACATTTAATATAGCGTAACATCTCACTCAAGTGAACCAAATGGAATAGGAGGAGGGCGAGACTAATTTGTGAATGAAACACTTCTCGAATAAAACAAAATCCCGGACATTTTTGAAATTCCGCCTGGACACGTTTTGTAAAACTGAAAAAGGGGACATGTCCGGGTAAAAGAGGACGTCTGGTCATCCTATGAAAACAATACTGCTTGACTGGTCAAACAGTGCCTACTGGTTCAAAAGTAGTACCTACATTTTAGTCTAAGTACTGGATTTCAGATGCAGCAAAACTCTTCAAATTGATTTATGCTGCATTGCGTATCTAGAGATGAGCTTTATTCCTGCAATATACTCTATAATGTTCTGCAAAAGTTTAGGGACCTTAGAAAAATGGATTAAAAAGCATATCTTTGTTGCATTTCCCAAAAGCGTCATTGAACACCTACCACAGTTACATGATAGAGAAACTATCATTTCAAACACTCTCTCTACACACTTACTAGGGCGATTGCTTGATGACACTTTCTGGAAATCCTCCCCTAAACAGTAAGAGTTATTTACTCAGAAAACACTAATATTTAAATGAACAAAAAGTGAAACTCGATAAGGAAAGTGACAAGATAAGTCAAAGCAGTCACATTACAAAAAGAACCAATCTGGCAACCCAATCATGCATAGCTTCCACATGCCCAGTAGACCATAGCACTGTCATTGAAGAGAACACCAGATCACTGATTTCAGGAGGACCAGAGATATGTTCTCTGGGCTGCTCCCAGCCTCAAAAACAGCTTTCACACTTGACCAAACACCCTGGCTCTAGAAGAACTGTGAAAATGCTCTTCATCTTTAATGCTGAGTACATGTGATGAGACTTTTTTTAGAGACAGTGTACACTCATTGGCTTGCACATGATTTGACCTCCATATTTGACGTGAAATATGGAGGGAAACACATATACACACAAAAGTGAGCACACCTGCCCAAAGCGATGGGTAACCCTGAGTGGCTCCGCAGGCTAAGACGCTGACACTATGACCAGAGGATCACGAGTTTGAATGATGTTTGCCATCAACAGCCGGGGCCCAAGAGAGCAAAAATTGGCAGTACTCTCTCTGGGTGGGTAGATGGCGCTCTCTTTCTCCCTATAACTCACACATTACAATGTCCACTGGCTACTGATTGTTCCATTCGGAGCTGGGAACCCTGCGCTTTCCTTGGAGCACATTGGCTCCCCAGTGACGGTGTATCAGCAGTAGTTCGAAGAGAGGTGGTGGCCACATCACACGCAACAGAGGAGGCTTTTGCTTGTCTTCACCCTCTTAGGGATAGGGGGAGACAATAGGGGGAGAGCCCCCTAGCAGATGGGATTGGTTAATTGGGTATTTCCACATTGGGAACAGGAGAAAATTGGCAAAAATTATTAAAAAAAACAACACCAACAACAAAAAAACTCAATGAGACATACAGACGAGAAGCCAGAAGCAGTGATCCACCTGGAGGACTGCATCAAGCGTTAGGGGGAACACCCAGGACAGAGTGCCAAACCATATCTTGGCAAACACACACACACAGGCATACACATTCATTCACACACACACCTGGTTCGTTTAGAGTAGCCAATTCACCTAATCACCATGCTTTTGGACTGTGGGAAGAAACTGGAGTCCCTGGAGGAAACCCACACAGACAGGAGGAAAACATGGAAACTCCACCCAGATGGCGCTGAGAGGCCAATGTGCTAACCACCAAGCCACCTTGCATGTGTTTGCCGAGAATTTCATTTGGGCAGTATTTGACTATACCACAGTGTGGGCTTCTGATACTCTCAATAAGTCTTGGTCAACATGGTGGAAAATTGTCAGGTCACATATCGTCTTCCAGTGACTTTGTTTTCAGGCACACTGGTGAATTTATGAAATAAACAGTACCCTCACCTACTGAATGGACCAAAGGTAGCCTGGTCTGTTGTGCTCTATGGTATTAGCTGGTAATACTAGTACAAAGCCAAATTTAGTAGGACCATCCCTGCAAAGCAATTTAACTTGGTTGACCACTTGTGTTGACAAGTTTTTGTAGCAACCTCCTTGTGTTAAACTCAGAAATTCAACATTCCCTGAGGACTCACCAAACACACACTGTTAGCTTAAGTCTGGGGGTGGAGTTAGCCCTGTTGGTGTGGGCTGGATGGCCGCTGCTTTTCTTTCATTATATGTGTGCAGTGGGCCCCTTTGATCAGCATGATAACGGCGTGAACGAGGGATGACGAGCTGGGCAGAAGCAACACGGCCACACTTTAATAAATAGTCCAATATATTACACTGCGGACCTGAGAGAGCGAGAGAGACACCAGATCGAGGAGATGAAAGAGAGAGATGAGATGTTACACACTAGCACATCATGTGTATACACACACACACACACACACACACACAGAGTGAGAGAGAGAGAGAGAGAGAGAGAGAGAAGTCAGCTGTGCTAGAAAGACAAGAAAAAAATTCCCTCAGCCAAGCAGGAAGGTGGGAAGTATAGAGACAGAAACATCAGGGATGGAAGGATGCCAAAAACAGAAAGAGAGAAAAAGAGATGTGTTGCATCAGAGCTGGGGAGATTTTTAATGAGGAGAAACAGAGAGACAGGACACGCACCTTGGGGACGCCCAGCTCAGTGACCACAGAGAGAGAGAGAGAGAGAATATGTAGATGTATAGAGGAGATGTAGAAATGAAGAAAGAGCTGTAGAGTGATAGACGTAGAGAGAGATGGAAAGAGAGACACAAAGATAGAAAGAATTGAGGAAAAATAGAGAGACAAAGGGAGAAATAGAGTGAGAGGAAGAGAGAGGGTGCCGAAGTGGAGGAGGGGGTCAGAATATAGGTTGAAGTTGATAGGTTACAGCCCTCTTGAAGAAAAGACATTTTGTGTGTGTGTGTGTGTGTGTAGGTGTGTGTGTGAGTGAATCCAGTTGTGTCTTCACACATGTATCATTAGGCATCATTAGAGTAAATTATACGGAGAGAGAGACAGATGCTGCTGCTGGCACAGTAGAACTCACTGCGCGCACACACACACACGCACACACACACACACACACACACACACACACACACACACACACACACACACACACACACACATACAAACAAATACAAGACACTTATAATACACTCATGAGAAGAGACAGTGAGAAGCCGAAAGGAATCTTAATCCAGATCACACACATAACCTCACGAAGGTTCAGTATTACTATATTTGTGAACCAAAAACCTAAACCTATCTCTAACCTTCACCTCAGTAATCTAAACCTAACCCTAAATCAAAGCTCAGTAATCTAAACCCAACTCTAACTTTAACTTCAGTAATCTAAACCTAACCTTAACTTTAACCACAGTAATCTAAACCTAACTCTAACTTTAACCTCATTAATCTAAACCTAACATAAACTTTAACCTCAGTAATCTAAACCTAACTCTAACCTTAACCTCAGAAATCTAAACCTAACCCTAACTCAAACCTAGGTAATCTAAACCCAACTCTAACTTTAACCTCTGTAATCTAAAGGTAACCTTAACTCTAACCTCAGTAATCTAAACCTAACCTTAACTCTAACCTCAGTAATCTAAACCCAACTCTTACATTAACCTCAGTAATCTAAACTCAATTCTAACATTAACCTCAGTAATGTAAACCTAACCTTAACTCTAACCTCAGTAATCTAAACCCAACTCTTACATTAACCTCAGTAATCTAAACTCAATTCTAACATTAACCTCAGTAATGTAAACCTAACCTTAACTCTAACCTCAGTAATCTAAACCTAACCTTAACTCTAACCTCAGTAATCTAAACCCAGCTCTTACATTAACCTCAGTAATCTAAACTCAATTCTAACATTAACCTCAGTAATCTAAACCTAACCTTAACTCTAACCTCAGTAATCTAAACCTAACCTTAACTCTAACCTCAGTAATCTAAACCCAACTCTAACATTAACCTCAGTAATCTAAACCCAACTCTAACATTAACCTCAGTAATCTAAACCTAACCTTAACTCTAACCTCAGTAATCTAAACCTAACCATAACTCTAACCTCAGTAATCTAAACCCAACTCTAACATTAACCTCAGTAATCTAAACCCAACTCCAACATTAACCTCAGTAATCTAAACCCAACTCTAACATTAACCTCAGTAATTTAAACCTAACCTTAACTTTAACCTCAGTAATCTAAACCTAACCTTAACTCTAACCTCAGTAATCTAAACCCAACTCTAACATTAACCTCAGTAATCTAAACCCAACTCCAACATTAACCTCAGTAATCTAAACCCAACTCTAACATTAACCTCAGTAATTTAAACCTAACCTTAACTTTAACCTCAGTAATCTAAACCTAACCTTAACTTTAACCTCAGTAATCTAAACCTAACCTTAACTTTTACCTCAGTAATCTAAACCCAACTCTAACATTAACCTCAGTAATTTAAACCTAACCTTAACTTTAACCTCTAAACCAAACGTTAACTTTAACCTCAGTAATCTAAACCAAACGTTAACTTTAACCTCAGTAATCTAAACCTAACCTTAACTTTAACCTCAGTAATCTAAACCTAACCCTAACTTTTACCTCAGTAATCTAAACCTAGCTCTAACTTTAACCTCAGTAATCTAAACCTAACCTTAACTTTAACCTCAGTAATCTAAACCCAACTCCAACATTAACCTCAGTAATCTAAACCCAACTCTAACATTAACCTCAGTAATTTAAACCTAACCTTAACTTTAACCTCAGTAATCTAAACCCAACTCTAACATTAACCTCAGTAATCTAAACCCAACTCCAACATTAACCTCAGTAATCTAAACCCAACTCTAACATTAACCTCAGTAATTTAAACCTAACCTTAACTTTAACCTCAGTAATCTAAACCTAACCTTAACTTTAACCTCAGTAATCTAAACCTAACCTTAACTTTTACCTCAGTAATCTAAACCCAACTCTAACATTAACCTCAGTAATTTAAACCTAACCTTAACTTTAACCTCTAAACCAAACGTTAACTTTAACCTCAGTAATCTAAACCAAACGTTAACTTTAACCTCAGTAATCTAAACCTAACCTTAACTTTAACCTCAGTAATCTAAACCTAACCCTAACTTTTACCTCAGTAATCTAAACCTAGCTCTAACTTTAACCTCAGTAATCTAAACCTAACCTTAACTTTAACCTCAGTAATCTAAACCTAACCTTAACTTTAACCTCAGTAAGCTAAACCTAACCCTAACTTTTACCTCAGTAATCTAAACCTAACTCTAACTTTAACCTCAGTAATCTAAACCCAGCTCTAACTTTAACCTCATTAATCTAAACCTAACGTTAACTTTAACCTCATTAATCTAAACCTAACCCTAACTTTTACCTCAGTAATCTAAACCCAGCTCTAACTTTAACCTCATTCATCTAAACCTAACATTAACTTTAACCTCATTCATCTACTGTATACCTAACGCTAAACTTAACCTCAGTAACCAAAACCTAACTCTAACTTTATCCTTAGTAATCTAAACCTAACGTTAAGCTCATTAATCTAAACCCAACTCTTACTTTAACCTCATGAATCTAAATCTAACGTTAACTTTAACCTCATTCATCTGTGCCTAACACTAAACTTAACCTCAGTAACCAAAACCTAACTCTACTTTTAGCTCAGTAAACAAAAGGTAAATCTAGCTATCCTTTCATTTTCCCTCCAAAAGTTGGATTTGCAGTGAAAACAGCACAACAGGTTCTTTGGAAGGAACAGCGGTGTCCCCCCACTTCTACAGATTTGTCCTATATTTCATTATGAAGACATTTGGATCTTAGAAAGAGATTAATACAGGACCACACACACACTGATGAGGCAGCCCTGTTCATTAATGTTGACACAGAAGATTAATGCAAGCACACCAGAAGGATATTGGAATATTACAAACAAATCAGAGTGCATAGAAAAAGAGACAGGGTGGAAAAAAGACAAGAAAAGGAAGAGGATGAGTCTGTGTGTGTGTGTGTGTGTGTGTGTGTGTGTGTGTGTGTGTGTGTGTGAGAGAGAGAGAGAGAGAGAGAGAGAGAGAGAGAGAGAATTAGTAGTAGGAACTGAAGTGAAATTCTGCCACACACACACACACACACACACACACACAGAGCTTTCTCCAGTGTTGCGCATTTTAACTTCTCACATCCCTCTCTCTCTCCCTCCTGAACATCTCCGCTCTCAACCTTTCATTACTGTCCATCTCTCCTCTATTTACAGTCCTATACATTACTTAGCACCTGCTAAATACTCGTCTCTCCCCCACTCTTTCTATTCCACCCTGTCTCTCTTCCCCTCCTCCTCCTCCCTTGACTATCTCTCTCACTCTCTCTCTCTCTCTCTCCCTTTCTCATTCTCTCGCACCACCTGTTAGTGCAGACCCGCATGCTTTGGAATCCACTTGTTTATGAGGGACTCTTTCACACTCTCACAATCAGAGGTAAGTGAAGGAATTCTTCATGACTTTCTTTCCTGCACAACTTCCTGGGCTTTCCCTCAGCTCACACTGGGATTCCTCTTCCCTCTGCGTTTTCCTCATATCTCCTGCTCTTCCTCCATTCATTCCAATATTCCAGTCCCTTTCTCTTTGTCTCTCTCTCTCTTTTCTTCGCTTGTTTTTCCTAGTCAACATCTGGACTGTTAACCCTTCATTCCCTGGACTGTACTCAAATAATTGAAGGTTTATTCCATTAGTTTATTCCAATGTCTCTCTCTCTCTCTCTCTCTCTCTCTCTCTCTCACACACACACACACACACACTTTTCCTCTCTCACCTTTTCACACTCTGTCTCTTTCCTCTCTCATTTCATTCCTCTTTCTCTTTTCTACTCTCTATCTCTCTTCCTCCTCTCTCGCTGTTCCTCTATCAGTCTCTCCTCACTCTATCTCTTTTTACATCTCTCTAAAGCTCTTATTCTCTCTGTTTCCCTCTATCATTCTCGATCACATTTTCATCTCTCCGTTCTCCTGTTCTCTCTTTTCTCTCTTTTCTCTCTCGCTTTCCCTCTCTATCATTTTATGTAACTTATTTGTTCTATTTTCTACTTTTACTTTTCCATCTCTCCTTCCCCTTCTCATTATTTTCGTTTTCCCTCTGTGTCTCTAGATCTTTTCTTTCCTCAATAATTTCCATTCTGTCCTTCTCTATCTTTATACATTTTCTTCTGTTTTTCCTTCTCTCTTACCTTTCTATTTGTTTTCTCTCTCTCTCTTTTGATATTTAACATCTGTGCTGTTAACCATTCATTCCCTGCAGTGTAATGATTGATTACAGAAGAATTACACACACACACACACACACACACACCTCTCTCTATTCTCTCTCTCTCTCTCTCTCTCTCTCTCTCTCTCTCTCTCTCTCTCTCTCTCTCTCGCTTTAAGTATTAATGTGCCCTTGTGTGCATGGTGTTAACCTTTTCTCTCTCTTCCTGTCCTGCTCTTTTACTATTCTCTTTACCTCTCTCTCTCTCTCTCTCTCTCTCTCTCTCTCTCTATCTATCTATCGCTCATTCTCTCTTTCTCACTCTATTCCACGGTTTCTCTCTCTCTCTCTCTCTCTCTCTCTCTCTCTCTCACTCTCTGTCGATCCTGACTTCTGTCACAAGTTTTTGGTTAGCTGTAAATTCTTCATATTGAGTAGTGAGTGTGACCATTCAGCTATATGATGTGCTATCTTACAGCAAGACTTTATTGAAGCCTACAGCTGTCACTGAAGTGAATTTCTGTTGCTCTCTCTCTCTCTCTCTCTTAGCGACTCATTCACTGTGAGATGGCGATCAGTTTCTTATCAGATTCGGATGAGCTGCTAGAGAAAGACAAGTGACAGTGACAGTAAGAAAGATGAAAGAGAGAGACGGTGTGTGGGTGTGTTGGAGTGTAGATGAGAGAGAGGGATGCAGAGAGAGGGATGCAGGGAGAGAACGAAAGTGAATAAGCAGCATTGTTTTTGAAGTGCCATGCCAATAAAGCACATTTGACTGCATGTGAGCTGAAGTAGGCACATCAGAGAGAGAGGCTGCATTAGATCTGCAAACATGAGCAGGTATGATCCGCAGGCAACAGGAGAGTGAGATTAAAGAAGCTTCCGGAGAAATAGTGAGAGGAGCAGGAAGAAGGGAGAAGTGAAGCGCAACAACGAGAGCAGTACTGACAGGAAGACTGTGATCCCACTGGGTTAAACTAACACATTTTGACAAAACACACTTAATCCAGATGTGGCTGATGAAGTGAAAACGGGTGTTAGCCTTTAATCAGCCAGTTATGGAACTGAATCCATATTGAAAGCACCATTTTGGCTGGGATTCAACATATCAGTGTTGATGCCTTACTGACATGTGCTGGAAAGTAGCACTGGCTCAAGACAGATGTAAACTTTGCCTGGAGGGAGACAGTCTTCATCACAAGCTGTCATGAGACTTGTAAAGCCCTGTGCGCAGTTTTGTTGTCCAACAGAAAGATGTGATTTGCAAAGAAATGCAGTGCATTATATCTCATCTCTATGATTATTTAGAGAGCAACAGCAATTAAATTGCTAAAAATGGTACTTTATATATAAACGTCTGGTAATGTTTTGCTATTTTTTTCATTTATAAGTTATACATTAGAGTAATATGGCACCATGCCTGTGTGGAGCAAAAAGGCCTGCATACAAATGGAGGCAGGGTCACATGACGGCCCAGTTGTCATGCTCAGAAACGGAATAGGCCAGTTTGAGTCCATTCACCTGGACAACTCTTTCCTTCAATAAAATATTCAATTGTTTGGAACATGCTCGTCTCCAACTTGAAGTCCTCCTAAGAGCCACGACATTGGTGTCAGAAGTGGGATGGTGCTGCAAAGCACAGCAGTGAGAGCTGAGGAAACCTGGGTTCAAAGACAGGGATACTAAACACTACACATGTCTCTTGGTGAATGGGTCTAGCCAGCTAGGAGTTAGGTGGATGGCTGTGGAGATACAGACAGGAACAGATTGAAACCATTAATTTCATTATATCAGCTAATTTGCTAATGATAGTTAGATGCCAGATTTATTATTCATGCTAGTTAGCATAGCTGCACCTATTCTCACCATTAAATAAAAGTTGATAAAGTTTAATTTTAAAAAGCAGAAAAGACAGGAACTGTCACATTTTGGAATTATTATTAAAAATATATACTGTACATATGCCTGATTTACGTGTTTGTTTTAAATCAAAAGGACAAACAGTCTATGCCATGTATACAGTTTTTGCCTGCGATCCTAATCTCTCCATCCCATTAGCTTTAGCTCACCAAAATACAAAAATGTTATTGAACGTATTAACAGGTCACAATTTATGGCAGTTCAGTCATGACCTGCCTGAGGATCAAACCAGCAACCTTCTGGTCACAAGACCAGATCCCTAATCACCAGGCCAAGGTTGCCCCCATGGGATATTGCACACTGAGATGTTACACAACCATCAGCACTTTGTCAGTTCCACTCTGAATGATTGGTTGCATTGCAGTCTGTATATTTTTGTCTGAATGATGGAACCAAAGTTTTGTTTATCAAGCTAAATGCTAGCAAAAAGATGCTTCTTCTTAACATTAAAATAAAAACGAACTTTCATGGGGAAGACAATGGTGCTGGATTTAATTAATTAAAACCACGTCCCATTTTTTTCCAAATTCCTCAATAAAGTTTACAAGTACATTCTTTATTTGTAAACATGTTTGCTGATGAGCAGTACACATAGATTCACATCCCTTGTAAAAACGCACTTTGGTACTATAATGGTTGTATTATACCATATATACCATGGTAATTCATGTTACCATTTAAAAATACTATATTGTTATTAATTGTTTTCCACACATACTATGATAGTATCATGTTTGGCTGATGGTACCCTCATTGTAGAACCATATTTTTTGGACAATACCATCATAGTAGTACAATGGAAATACAGTATCATAGTAAAACTAGTTGTATTACCAATGTAGTGCCACGGCATTACCATCATGATTCAAAAAGCATGATTCAACCATAATGGCTTCACAATGGCAGTTTTATTTTATTACCATGGTACATTTTTAAAGGGTCCGTCTTTGGTACCGATGTTTTAACATTGGCCTCTTTCCATGTTACAGTGGTGGTTTTTACTTGGTTGTTCTGCACGTCAGTGAAATAATCCCTTCTGGTAAAAACAGGTGGCTCTTTGCCATTTGCGATGATAGCATTGCTTGGTATAGCCTGCTGGCATTAGCGAAGCTGGCAGATGTTGTGGGCGTCTTTCCAATGGTGCTACAAAGACTAGCACTAGCCCAGCTAACTGAAGAAAAGACCTGGTGTGAGTTGTTGGCATTACTCTTCAGATCATTAGTTTGAGATGTATTTGAAACCTGCTCCTTGCCTCCTAAAATTCCTCCACAGTGACCAGGTCTGTTACTGCTAGGAGGCATGCGATGTGTGACTTTGTCAGTTTCAGTGCTTCACCGGCTGGAGGCTTTGCTGCTGGCAGTCTGAAGCAGGCAGACAGTATAGCTACTGCCTGATACTGCCAGTTTCTCATGTAGTGCCAAGAGCCATAATGAACATTACTGACCACCTACTGTCACTATCACTCTGTCTCTCCCTCTGGCTCTTTCTCTCTCTCAGTGATGTCCCTTTAATATCCTCTTGTTTGCCGTGCTCCTCTTTGAATGAATGCCACGCAGACATTCATTGAATTAGTAGCCTCCCCCGACACACACATACAAACACATACACACACTTAGAGGCTTCACAGAGGCAGCAACCAGAGAGAGGTGGTGACAGCTACCAGCCCAGATTACCGCAGTCAGCCTACACACACTGCCACAGTCGACTGCAGTGGAAACAGGTTCACTCTGACTATTATGACAGAGCAAGACTTAACCACTGCAGCGAGACCGCACGTCCGTGGAGGGCATGAAGTCAGTCAGTGTATTAGCCATGTTAGTGGTAATAGGACAGCTGCTGGTTGTTAAATTGAAGAATTGTTCCAGTATCACTATAGATATGTACTGTATCTCATTGTCCTGTGGAGACCCAGCTAACAGGGAGCAGATACAGAACTTTAACATCATGTAAAGGTTCTGTTAAGGTTAGAAGCAGATATTCAGAAAGTATTAATGGACATTCTAATAGCAATGTGTGTCCTTCACTGTAGTTTCCTCAATGGTCAATATTTGTCAACCGTATTATGATCAACACTGACACTATTTGAACAATAGTCATTGTTTGTTTCTTCCCAAAACAAGGGTATTAAAAAGAGTTTGTCCTGTTTTTGGGAGTAAATCTCTCTGCTGTGCAGGGAAGGCTTTCTACTAGATTTTGAAGCATTGCTGTGAGGACTGGGTTGCATTCAGAGACAAGAGCTTTACTGAGGTCAGGATGTTGGATGATCATCATCCAACCCTCATGCCCAACTCGTATTGGATGGAGCACCATCGTTCCAAAGAACACAGCTCCATTTATGCCCCTCTAGCCCATGCCTGGCATTAGGCATGACGCCAATAGGTTCATGTTTATCTGCTCCAGAGAGTCCTATTCTATTGGCAGAACTTCTAGACAAGCAGTGGCAGTGCTTGTCTAGCACTGGCAGTGCTATTCCATTGGCAGTGCTAGACAAGCTGTCATTTGCAAATCTGTGTCAACAAAGGGTGCAACTTAAAGAAGCTCAAGGGTTGACCACAAACATTTGGACGTATAGTATACATGAGACCAGATCATAGATCAGTGTGCATTCCCTAAGATCCTTGATCAATTTGGGCCATTGTTTGTATAGTAATAATGAGTATTGGAAATAAAATACACTGCTCAAAAAAATAAAGGGAACACTAAAATAACATCCTAGATCTCAATTAATAAAATATTCCAGTTGAAAATCTTTATTTATTACATA
>BRDA01074074.1:8616-21349 GCA_036984385.1 Crenuchus spilurus | reverse complement strand
TAAGCCTTAAGGAATGATCCTACTTCCAAAAATACAACCAAAATCTATCTAGAACCCATTACGCACTTTGTTGTTCAGACTCGGGCCATGCATACTGGAGTGCAGGCAGACTGAACATGAGCTGTGGGTCCTGATGGCTTTGATAAATGCCCTTCCATAGATGAGTCACTGGGAACATTATTTAAAATCAATGCAGCTTTCTCGCTCTCTGTCTCTCTCTGCGGACTCGGGAGTGGCCTGGCGCCTCTTAGAGCTCTCCGGCCAGCTTTTCGACAGGCCAGCGACACCCTTTTACACACCGAGTTTAATGTCGCTCAATTACATACACACACAATCTGTCATTACCCCCCCACCTCCCCTACAGAGCGCTTTAATAATCAATCAGAAGAGTACAGAGGCCTAAAGTAAAACTAATCTATAACAGGTATAAGGTTACTGACCATTACTGGCCATTTGGTCCCTTCTGTATACTGTTTCCTTATGGATGATTTCAAATGAAAACGTAAACGATGGTGATTAACCCCTTCTCATTCTCATATATATATATATATACACACATATGTATATCACCATTAATACATAAAAAATGCAGCTCAAAGTGCTTTACAATACAAAAACAACAAAGAGGGGAAAATAGATCATCCAAATAAAGCAAATAATAAATAGTAATCAGTAGAACCAAAAGTAATACAAATAATACACTAATAAAAAATATGAATGCAAAAGACTAAATATAAATAAAACTATAATAGTAGAAAGTAAAAATAATATTCGAGTAAAAAAACAAACAAAGAATAAGGCACACAATCAATAATAAAAATACACATATGTGTATGTGTGTGTGTGTGTGTGTGTGTGTGTGTGAGACTCTATTGCCCTGGCCATGCCCCCTGCCTTGTTTATGAGTGCCATGTGCGTGTGTTTACGTTTTCACACATGCCTTATCCGTGTCATGCCCACAAATCTGTATGCACCTGTGCCCTGTCAAGCTCTCGTATCTCCCTCCATGATTATGTGTGCTTTAAAAGCCTCCCTGTGTTTGAGTCCTTCATCCGTCATTCTGTTACTCTGTGTGAATGTTAAGCTCTGTGTGGTGATTGTATATCTCCAAGTCGACGTCTTGTGTGTGTTTGTGGATGTGTGTATATATCACTTTATATCAAAATGACTTATATATAAGAAATCTGTTTATAAGACTGTAGGAGGGTTATTGTACACAATATGTCCAAAAGTTTGCGGACACCCCTTTTAATCAATGCATTCAGCTGACACAGATGTACACACAGCTTCTCTTGGCCTTGTAAAGAAGTACAGTCAATAGAATAGGACTAAACATCAACCTGTTGGCACCATGTCTAATGCCAGGTGTGGCCTACAGGAATATAAAGACCCCCAGCACTGAGGAACTGTGTTCTCTGCTCCATCCAGTGCAGCTGGGATGAGTTGGGATGACCTCACTAACACTGAACACAATCAAATCCTCACAGCAGTGCTAGAAGAATGAATGAACAGGTGTCCCAATACTTTTGCCCATATGGTGTGGTGTATGTATGGTTGATGAGTTTACTCTTTGGTGTATTTGCTGTAATAGAGACTATATGGGGAGTCTGAGGTTACCGTATGTATGTGTGCAGGAGTGTGTAGAGGATGTGTGTAGTAGTAGAGCAGCAGGCTGGCTGCAGACCCCTCCCCCTTCCACGTTAGCCCCCACTCCTCCTCAATCTCTCTCCCTGCGGGTCTGATAAGTGGTCTCTCTCTCTTTCTCTCTCGTGGGACTCTTCAGTCCCTCTGGCTCTCTCTATCTGCGCTCACACCAAATGGCTATCAGATTTAACATCAGCCTTCTCACAAAGTCAACAGCTGGACACTCAGGACAGACGGCGGCAGACTCTCTCTCCCTCTCTGTGCCCTTTCTCTCTCTCTCTCTCTCTCTCTCTCTGTCTTTCTCTCTCTTTGTACTCTCGCACAAGGAACTATGTATTATGTGTATATTGTCTCTATATATTAAAATATCAGAGGAATCAGATTTCACACCATATGTCATTATTACAGATGCTCTCTCTCTCTCTCCCTCTGTCTCTCTCTCTCTCTCTCTCTCTCTGTGTCTCTCTCTCTCTCTCTCTGTCTCTCTCTCTCTCTCCCTCTCTCTCCACAGACTCTCACAGTATGACATTCTGCTATTTATGGCTAATTCTTTGTTGCAGAAATGATCAAAAACACAGCTACTGTCAACTACGCCCATCCAAAAGTGTTTACAGAAAACACTTATAGATATAATTGTGTAATTATACATTTAATTACAATTTCATACAGTCACACATCAAAATTTTAGTTCAGAAGAGAATTAAAAAATGTAAATTTTATATTCTTTAACATGACTTTTTTTTTTTTGTCTTACTGTCGATCAGTGTCGGTACCGGTGCTAGGCATGAGGGTGCCCTAAGCACAAATGCTTTGTGTGCCCCCATCCTGTCTACCTCCAGCACGCAAGTCTCCGCCGCACAATTCCCCCTGAGATTAAAGTCCATCGTGGGTGGATCCAGATGCATGTGTGAGGAAAGGTTTTTAGCCCGATTCGTGTGCTTGGTACAAGGGGGAGGAATGGGGGGTGTGCAGCGAAATTTTAAGTGGTGCCCCCACCAACAAATGAGGCCCCATGTGCAGTGCGTAGTCCGTGTATGCGAAGCACCGGCCCTGATCACTGTGACATTATCAATATCTTTTCTGCCATTAAAATTCAGAAGCTTGTTTGACTGAAGCAATATGTCCTTCATTAGAGTATACAGTAGTGCTAACTTTTCATTATTAAAGAGTACACAGACTTTTGGCACAAAAACAGTCCTCGGCCCAGGTTTTGCGACACTCTTGACCCAGTAGTTTTGTCACTGTGGGCTAATGCTTAAGCTTTTAAACAGATGGAATCATGAAGTGCTTTAAAATCAAAATATGTTTTCAGTTACAATAAATGTTGATTTTTACTGATGTTTGAGTATCATACAATTAGAACTGAGCAGTTTCTGTCCAGCTGAAGGCACCCACTGTAACATGAACCTACATCATGTCCCTTCGGTGCTGTGCAGCCTATAACAAATGATTTCTGGGACAAAACATCTAAAAGTCCCTACATTTTGTGTTCAAAAGCACTTTGTAAGCATGTTATTATTTTACAAATTAGAAAACAGTATTTGAAGTGTTCTTGTACTAAAAACAACATTTTATATGTATTTCATGTAGATGCTGTATAAAACCACTAAGATTTGGGCAAATGGAGAGTCCTAAACAATACAGTGGAGTTTTACGAAGTTAACTGAGGTCAAATCTTACTTGACCACAAGTTTTTAACCAGTCATGGTTTACTTAGAAAAAAGTTCACAGCACAGACAACAGGTGACGATTGATTCTTTCCTACGTCCCACGACAAGACGCCGATGGCGAAGTGACAGGAGCGACACTATCTACAAATCCCGGAGGGATTGCGACTGAATGTTTATTTTATAGTCTGCTATTTAGCTGTCAAACAGGATGGTTTTAAAGTGCCAGAAAGACGCTGTAAACATGGACGGAGATTTACAGCATCTACTCTGGTGGAGAAGAGCGGAAACAGCGGTCTGACCCAGTGTGGTAAACCCAACGAAAAAAGAAATGATGCCACATACAATCTGGCATGACGTCTGGACATTTAATACACAATCTGTATGCAGAAGGCTATTACAAGGTTATTATTGATGTTTTTAAATGATCGGAACCTTCATTCCTCTCTCTCTGTCTCTCTCTCTGTTTTTCACACTCTATCTCTCTTGCTCGGAGCTCATTTTAGCAGTTCATTTGCCAGATGTTTATTAAGTTGTCAGATAGATAAGTTCAAATCACTTCTCCTAGTTGCCCGTTCCTCTGCCCATTCCAAATAGACATGCAATTAGCCTCCGAACAATACGGTTCAGGCCACACCTAATGAAGCCACGCTAATTGAGTGTGAGATTGGGGTAAGCCACATATAATGGGCGCAGAATAATTGTTCAGGCAAACGTACAGTACAGTAGCTTACATGACCACATGCTGGCAGAACATGGAGTCCACTAGTGCTGGACTAGAAGTTAACCCTTTGGTGCACAAGCTATGCAAACCTCTTCTATAGCAAAACATGGATATTAATTTCTTATGCAAACAGTCTCAACATCAGCAAAACAAAGGACATGATAGTTGACTACAGGAAGCTGCAGAAAGGTGCTCAATGTTACATCAATGGAACTGTAATGGAGAGTCAACAGTGTGAAGATCCTCGGTGTACGCCTCAAGGATGACCTCACCCTGTCCCTTCATACCTGAGATCTACTCAGCATTAACTCTTCTTCCTGTGAAGGCTTAGGAAGTTCAGTCTGCCATCTGACATCTTCAGCAACTTCTACAGATGTACCATTAAGAGCATCCTCATAGGCTGCATCACTGTCTGGTATGGAAACTCCACTGCCATCAATCAAAAAGCCCTTCAGAGAGTGATGAAGACAGTGACTTCCAGCATTACCGTACAGCAAATTCAAAAGATCTGATCCAACAGTAGATCAGTACACGGCCTGTTCACCACACTGCCATCTGGCAGAAGGTATTGCAGAATCCAGGATAGAACAAAGCAGCTAATGAGTAGATTCTAACCACCATCAGGCTCCTGAACAAACTGTGAGATTCTACCTCCAGTATGATTTCACAGTTTACACAGTCACTTTATTATTATTATTATTATTATTGTTATTATTATTATTATTTATAATGGCATTACTACAGCAATATGACTAAGCCACTATATCACTGACACTAAATCCACCAATGACATGTCAGGTTCTAGATGTCACAGCACAAATCACATTGATTATCACTTCTGTTCAAAGTACTCTTGAAGCTCTGTGCTACTTTTATTTTGATAATGACAGAGCAAGTAAAAACATGATCATCTTTACAGGTCTGTACAAGTAGTGAGTCGGGCAAGATGCCCGTGAGGAAGCCACACAATGCAGCAGTAGCTGAAAAGTGGACTAGAAAGGCACACTGCTGTGTGTGTGTGTGTGTGTGTGTGTGTGTTGATATAGTAAAATAAGCCAAAGATAACAAGCACTGGTGGTAAACATCTTTAAAGTGGTATATAGGCAAAACAGTCCAAACAGGCCCAGACGCCTAAGGATTAAATACTGAAACTGAAACATCTGTCTGTCCATTGACTTATTTGGAGTCATTAGGTTCCAAGTGCAGAAAATTCATCAGATATGTTGTGTATGGCAGATGAATACAGGTTGTGTATGGCAGATGTTGCAGGTTGAAAACATGCTGGAACTTACTCTCTATCTGCAGCATTTTTGCAGTGAACAATCGATGACAAAAAGTCAAAAACATTGTCCGGTTTTCCAATACTGAGAACCGAAGACTGAAAACAAACTCATAATAGAAGCTTCTGCACAATCGTTTCCATTTAAAAAGGTCTGTTCTTTTGCTAAATATGGAGAAGAACATTGAAACAACTGACCATGGTGACTGACGATGCACTAGCGATGTGGCAAGGCAGAGATTGGCTTGAAGTATTCCGTTAAACTCATTCCTCAATAAGGCCTTGGACTGGTCGCCTAAAAGACATCCTGTTCTTTCACTCGTCTGAAGCTCATTCGTGTATGTCTGCCCCACGCTCCAAATGACGTGACCTTCGCAGACCTCATTTCCTGCAAGAATGTCACAGGCACAGAAGAAATTCAACCTGGCCTAAGTAGGCCAATGGTGGCCCATGTGCTTACAATTTCATGTAGCAATAGTCTGTAGTTTTTGACCTAGATTCTGCTCCTCAAAATGAGCCCATTTAAGGTCCATTTAATTAGCGACTCAATCGTAAGCCATGTGTATTACTTCTCCTAAACTTATTCTAGAAAATTTGGAGCTATATATATAGTTCCATGCTGCCTCTTTCCCTGAGGAAGCTCAGCTTGAAGGTCAAGGTCCAATTAAGAAATGGCGAAATAAGAAATTAGCAGGGTGAAATATTGATTGTTATAGCATCCTTCTGTGTGTCCAAGTGTGCTCTGTAATGGATTTGAAGCAGATGGTCTTGGGTCTTGAGGGACGGAAGCTGCACTGATTCCTCTTATAACACAGCGCTAGCAGAGGTTAGCGCCGCCCCGCTAGCACAATGCCGCAGAGGCTTTTCCGTTTGTTCAAAAGAAAAATGAACAAATTCCAGCATCTCTTCAGTGCACAATACCCCGACACTGTGTGTGCTTTTCCATTTTCAGTCCTCTGATATGCAGAAGCACATATGCTGCCTCCGTTTGTGCTCAGAATCGCCACTCGTTTATTACCAGAGGCTAACAAACTCCACTTCTGCCTCTTTCCTCAACTTCCCTTTAGTATTTCACACACATTATCACATACACACACCTACACACTCTTCAGTGCATGTGTGTGTGGGTGTGTGTGATAATTACTAGATGCAATGCTGCTAACAACGTAGCACACGCATGCTACAGACTGTTTCTGTTAGCGTATTCTGACTTAAATCGTAACACAGGTTGTAAATATCAACATGTGATGGTTAAATTGGGATAAAGTGAAGCTGTGTACAGCTATTTACAACAACAAGCAGGTGTGAGGCCTTTTTGTCCACTTGGGGGCAGTGCTAGCTGATTCGGCTGCATTATGTGGCTTCCTAGATGACATCTCACCCCTCCTGCCTTGCTACATTTCTACACATTAGTTTCACTGAGAATGATCCATCAGCTCTGTGGGGTCCTGACCATTGAAGAACAGGGTGAACAATGTATACAGAGAAACAGATGGACATTTGAAGCAGAGTGCAAGATGATTATAATGGTTAAAGGATGTCCAATAGGGCATTACAATCGATCACCGGGTGAAGCATGGTGGAGGCAGCACCTCAGAAACCACTAACTTTGTGGAAAGTTTGAAGGCCACACTACTGAAGGTGCACCTTTCTGGACCTCTACATGGCATAACAGTGGTGCGCCACAGGCCACTGATGCCAGAGGGGAACAACGACTATGGAAAGTGGTACAGAGTGGTACAATCACACAACAGTGGACCAGGTAAGCTCTATAATGAACAGGTAAGTGTCAGTGAACACCACTGAGTGAACTATCTGGTGGTTACCCTATCTTACATCATGTCAGTGTCACTGAGAGTCATCCACCACCCAAATAATGTCAGCTGGGGGTCCTGACCACTGAAGAACAGAGTGAACAGAGTATACAGAGGAACATATTGACTACAGTCTGTAAAGTACGTTTGTATGCTCAGTGGAGCTAAAATATACAATGAGTGTAGATACAGGGTTTGCGTACCTAATGAAGTGGCCACTGAGTGTAGCAGATGTTATTTCTGCCCACATTCTGATTACTGTCTTCTCCAAGCCTGACTGAGCTGTATTTGTAATCATTTATGCCATCGATCTGAGTAATTTATATGGCTTTGCTTTATTTTTCATGTCTTTCTTGAAGTTTGTGATTTACATAAACACATGCTAAAACAAACACATGGTTGCACATGTATAACGTTCACTTTAAACTACGCCTACACTGTACAGTTCTGTCTTAAATGCTCTGCCTCAGGCAAAATGCACGACTCCAGTGACTCCCCTACATACTAACAGTCCGGTGTCAACAGCCATGCTCTTTAATGGACTACTCCCGAGTTCATTTGAACCCACTCTGGCAGAAACAGAAAGAAGGCTCCTCCAGCTCTGTGTTTTACTGCACGGTAACGTTGCAATCTGTTCTCTTTATTTGCTCAGGAACGAGCATGCATGCCCTGTGCTCGCGTGCCTGCATTCAAAAAGCTGTACGCACATTACACTCTACAGCATTCCATAAAAGCAAGACTGAGCACAAAACAACAACCAGGACCTGCTGGAACTGGTCCTCAGCTCAGATACTGACAGAATTACAGTTACAGTTTCCTCTCACTCGATCATGTTCAGTGTCTGTTTGCTTTTGTAGCTTTTTCTTGTTTGATGAAGTTTCTTTAACGGGCTATTAGACATGGGCTGTTAGATATGAGTAGGATGCTAATAAATGAGTCTTTTCCTGTGACACCAACTGAAGTGCAGGTTTTAGAAAACAGTGTATAGATGTTATTTCACATTTTGAATTAACCATGCAAAATATTCAGCATTCAAGAGCAATGACACTTGACCTGAAAGGTGAAATAATGCAATATTTTCCTGGGTTGAGTGAGCTGTGTATCTCTGAAATGTGATGCTACGTCAGAGCTTCACCCACAGACAATGACTGTACTGGACAAAGTAAGGTGACTGTGGACTGAGGAGATTTATCTCTGTTGGGAAATGGCTGTTTTGTTCATTGCAGTTTGCTTATTGTTGTAAAGTTTTGGGAAAGGGCGCTAATTGAACTGCTGAAGATACTGTTGGAATGGTTCAAAACTGCACTCATCAAGCTCATCCTTACTCTACAAGACATTTTCAAATTCATTTTTTCTACAATAATATCCTGTATGGTGTTATCTGAGTTGTTTAACAGTTGCTATGACAAAAAAAAATTATTTTAAAACATTTCAAAGACTATGTCTGTGAAATTAAGCTAAAATGTCTGTGTATTGAATATGGTTCTAGCTATCCATTTTTATAGATATATAATACATTCTGAGGAATTTGGATTAGTCTGTCAGGATAATTTATATTTTTAACCCTTTCTCTCTGTTCCTGACTGGTAATTTGATTTGATTTCATTGTAATTTAATCAAATGGGTGTTTCTTGGTTTCTGGCAAGAATTTATGGGGTGGTACCTGACAACCCAACTTAGAGGTAGAAGTGAGCATGTGCAAACATCGCTGTCTGATCTGTCATCCCTGTGCTGAACAGTCAAGGCACAAGTCCATTGTTTTTCTATTCCAGCCACAAATGGTGTCTGAAAGTGAAAGTAAAGTTTGTAGCCCCTCCCCCAGAGCTGATGATTTCCCAAGAAGGAGAAAAACATAAACGGCCACAAAATAAGAATTTACAACACAAAAATAAAATAAATAAATAAATAAAACAGAATAAGTCAAGTTTATTAAACTCAGTATCTTTTAAACTCAAGCTAAGATTAGATTAATACATTAATGTCAAGTGGATGTGATGCTGATGTAATCTAATTAAGTTAAAAGACATTTAATTTACAAAAAACAGGTCATTTTACAGAAGAAGGAAAAAACTTACTTTGCTTTTAATAGAAGTTAATGAAACCAGACATTTTTGGAAGTCATTTTGGGACATTTATTTTGGTCCCACCATCTTGGATTTTGCATACAATGCAATGTAATACTACAAATTGAGTTGTTGGGTTTTTTTTTTAGCTTAGTGCTGTCTTGTTTCCTATTGCCTATGTCTTTCCTTTCTCTGTTTCCATTGTTTTCTTGACACTTTCCTTTATCCACAATGCTTTTATTTTTTATCAAAATGCTAACATATGGCTATAACTACCTTAGCATCACAACTTTAAAAAACAAGTGGAAAAAAGGGGAAAATGTATCAAATTTGTCACAACCCAAAAACTGGCACTGATAATTAGCTCAAAAGCTCAAATAAACCTGCATCGAGCCTTTAAAACTCTTTCCTTCTTCTCTGGCTCGTGACTCGCATCACGTCTCCCGACATTAAGCCCTTTCTCCAGAGCATCAGCGCTGGGCTGCATCCATCAACCTGCTCCAGCTCATACAGGTATTTGTTCCAAACCCTGCGCCACAGCGGCTGATTCCGCTAATTAGCTTCCTGTCTTTGTTAAGGAGAAAAGCTCATTAGTGCTATCAGGTTGCGGCGTGCGGGCTGGAAGCCGAACCTGCACACACACACTGCAGCCTTCTCTGAAAACGGTGAAGCTAGACATGCTCAGGTTTCTCATCAAAGTCTCTTTGGTACTCCAGAGCATGAGCAAAGAGAGAAAAGATGTGGAGCTACTTTTGTTTTGCTGTACTGTTCATATTTAAATACAGTCACACTCATTATTTACCTACTCAGTTAACCCTTTCATGCCTACACCTGTCTCCATATGACTTATTTTCGTACACTACCTGTCCAAAAGTTTGTGGACACCCCTGCTAATGAATCTACTCGACACAGATGTAGACACAGCTTGTCTAATCCCAGTAGAGAAGTACTGCCAATAAACATGAACCTGTTGGCACAATCTCTAATGCCAAGCGTGAGCTAGAGGGGTATAAAGCCCCCCAGCATTTTGGAACTGAGTTCTCTGCTCCATCCAGTACTTTTGGAATGAGTTTGGAATGAGGAGGTGGTGATCATCCAACATCCTGACCTCACTAACACTCTTGTGGCTGAATGCAATCAAATCCTCACAGCAATGCTCCAGAATCTTGTATAAAGCCTTTCCTCGACAGTAGAGACAGTTAAAAGAAGAATAAGCTCTTTTTTCACTTCCTTCATTTCAAAACAATAAATGAGCAGGTGTCCCAATACTTTTGTCCAAAGTGTCTACTGCCAATATGCCAACCCCTCTGATGATGCCATGTGGTACCTGACATCAAGACCTACATTCTGCTGAAAACTATTGTTGATTTTGTACATTTTGAAAGCTTTTTAAAATAATTTTAAAGTTTTAACGTTTTTGCGCCTTGAAGGTAAACACGGAGAGGATGAGGAAGAGCTTCTTCCCGCAGGCCATATGGACTCTGAACTCTGGACAATAACACAACACACACACTCCGGACTATGCGAACACACGCGTATACACACACATTTTGCATTTTACTTTGCACATTTTCATTTTCCCTGTACCACATTTACACTTACCACCCATGTACATTTGTATATTTTGCATATTTTTCTGCATTGCTTGCTTTACAAATCTAATTATTATGGTTACTCATTCATGTATTTTTATTTTATACTCTCTTCTTCCAGTTTTACCATCATATGCTCACATTTACATCTTGTAATATATTAATGTGCTCTTCTGAGTTTTTATGTATTTTAAAAAATTGCCCATTTTTATTCCCTTCCCAATGTATTAGCAGTAGCCAATTAACCAATCCCATCCACTAGGGGACTCTCCCCATCACTTTGCAAGACAAGCATAAGCCTCCTCCGATGCATTTGATGCAGCCAACGCATCTTTCCAAACTACCACTGATACACCGTCACTGGAGAGCCTAATGCGCTCGGAGGAAAGCGCAGGATTCCCAGCTCCGAATGGACCAATCAGAAGACACCTGAGCCAGCGGACATTACAGTGTGACAGTGATGGAGAGAGAGCACCATCTACCTGCCCAGAGAGAGCACTGCCAATTTTTGCTCTCTTGGGCCCCAGCTGTTGGCAAACAGCATGACTGGGATTCGAACTCGCGATCCTCTGATCATAGTGTCAGAATCTTAGCCTGCTCGGGGCCCTTAGTTAATCATTTTTAACATGATATACAAACGCAAAATGAAATATATTCAAAATAGTCCAAAACTGTGACACATATATAAAGAATTACAGTAAATAATATAATGAATCATTGTTCCAGGTAGTTCTGAGTCTATTATAAATGCATGCTTTATCTGCGTTGTTAAATATTTCATGTTCTGTAAACACCCCAAGAGAATCCTTCACTATTAAACAAACAAAACAAACAAGTGTGAAGCTGCATACGAGTTTGAGATTCAGCCGGTGCTTCCTTTATCCACACTGCATGCGTGAGGGATTTATAGCTACATAAAGGTATGGCCGGATCAGGCTGACAAGTGCAGGGCCTCTGGGTGACCTGGAGTCAGAAAGCGCGACAGGAGGAGCTCAGGAGAACTCCCGTGATCCGGACCGTCTCCTCTTGAGCACATCCATCCGCATGGCTCTCTCTCTCTCCATATACGTGACAATCAGGCTAGACCCGTGTGAGCGGAGGCTTTAGCATTTACACAGCGACTGCAAAGGCGTGTCAGCTGTAAACCCGCTTAAAGCAGGGAGGATTGTGAAATTTGAGAAAGGAGACGCATTGTTTGTCTCAAAGCAGGTCTCCTTATTTGCCTAACCACTGACAGCTTCAGGAGGTTCCTCAAGAGTGGAATAACTATCAGGAGTATGGCCGGGATGGTCAAAATGACCAAGTTAAAGAACAGGAGTCTGCAGTTATTTTGTTTTAAAATACTCATATTGCCTTTATATACCACATTAAATAATGTGTAGCTTTGTTTCTTTTGTCTGTTCTTTCACAGGAATGTGCTGCAAACTGGGAATTTTGATACTACTGGTAGACCTGTATGACTGTTCGTGTACATATACATGCAAATTCAGCTACTTCCTTCACACTTGGACTTTGACATCAGTTTAGCCAATCATTAACATCTGCTTTGTGACACATTTCCCACCAGATATTCACTGCACTGTACCACCTATACTCAGTCTATGAATCCTGTCACACACCCTGTAGGTATTTATAGCCTGATCATCCTCGTGCAGCGCCATCTACAGTGCAAATCAATGCTAATGTGAATATATAAATGTAAAATTGAAATAACATTAAGGTATAAACAACTACTTTGGGGTGACACTGTGGCTTAGTGGTTAGCACGTTCACCTCTCAGCGCTGAGGTCTTGGGTTCCAGGTCCCATCTGGGTGGAGTTTCCATGTTCTCCACCATGTCTGCGTGGGTTTCCTCTGGGGACTCTGGTTTCCTCCCACAGTCCAAAAACATGGAGATCAGGTGAATTGGCTACTCTAAAACAACTACTTTTTTACAACTGCCATGGCCTA
>BRDA01074073.1:1303-22430 GCA_036984385.1 Crenuchus spilurus | reverse complement strand
TATATATGTGTATAGTATATATGTGTGTAGTATATATATATGTGTATAGTATATATGTGTGTAGTATATATATGTGTGTGTAGTATATATGTGTGTAGTATATATGTGTGTGGTATATGTATATATGAGCATATGTGTGTAGTATATATATGTGTATAGTATATATGTGTGTAGTATATATATGTGTATAGTATATATGTGTGTAGTATATATATATGTGTGTAGTATATATGTGTGTAGTATATATATATGTGTATAGTATATATGTGTGTAGTATATATGTGTGTAGTATATGTATATATGAGCATATGTGTGTAGTATATGTGTGTGTGTGTGTATAGTATATATGTGTGTAGTATATATATGTGTATAGTATATATGTGTGTAGTATATATATATGTGTATAGTATATATGTGTGTAGTATATATATGTGTATAGTATATATGTGTGTAGTATATATATGTGTGTGTAGTATATATGTGTGTGGTATATGTATATATGAGCATATGTGTGTAGTATATATATGTGTATAGTATATATGTGTGTAGTATATATATGTGTATAGTATATATGTGTGTAGTATATATATATGTGTGTAGTATATATGTGTGTGGTATATGTATATATGAGCATATGTGTGTAGTATATATATGTGTATAGTATATATGTGTGTAGTATATATATGTGTATAGTATATATGTGTGTAGTATATATATGTGTGTGTAGTATATGTATTTATGAGCATATGTCTATAGTATATGTATATAGTGGTGTAAGGGGGTTAAACAGGGTAACACTGCTTGACTGGTTGACTCCTCTGCTGCTGGTTTAGAGTGCTTTAATCCCAATTAGGCCCGGCTGACACAGAGTCTTTCAGCTCAGGCTGGCCTGCATACATTTAACCCGTACAAAAGAGGCCCGAGTCCAGTCTGACAGAACCGAGCCGCGGAGGGAGAAAAGGTATGAATTTATAAGACAAACCGAAACATTTCAATTCACACAAAGTTTACAGCCCATTATAGAGCCTCCATTCAGCCCCACAACAGAGCTAAAGTCAGAACTCAGGGTTCAAAAGGCGAGGCTCACTGCTCAGGCTTTGAATACTGAATAAGGCCCTTTTCCTCCTCTCCTCTCCTCTCTCCTCCCCTTCTCTTCTCCTTCTTTTTTACCAAGGACTTCAGTCTAGAACACTCCATTGGTCAAGTCATAATAAGAGCATGCATGACAGACCTCTCTCTCTCTCTCTCTCTCTCTCTCTCTAATGACACTTTTTGGGGTATTAGACTGGGTTCAAATCCCCATCAGGTCATCTGGTGGGACTCCCATACAAGCGTGATTAGTATTCAAAAGCAGCAGTAATGTCCCACCCGCATCCATCAGCCATGCAGCTGGTGCTCTCTCTCTCTCTCTCTCTCTCTCTCTCTCTCTCTCTGTCTCTCTCTGTCTCTCTCTGTCTCCCTCTTTTTTTCTCTCTCTCACTCCCTCCCTTTCTCTCTCTCTCTCTCTCTCTCTCTCTCTCCCTCCCTCTCTCAGTCTCTCTCTCTCTCTCTCTCTCACTTTCTTTCTTTGTACTATAATAACACAATTTACAGATGAACACTGAAAATATAGACGTTTTTTTTCACAAATCATTTGTTTCAGACCGCACAACACTGAATGGACTTTATGTAGGTTTATCTTGCAACTCAGATTCATGCCACAAGGAGGTGACTTTCAGCATAATAGGATCTGATCACTCAGTTCTATTTGTTTGGGATTTTTTTAGTAAAGAAACCAACAATCAAATTTTCCACAAACTATTAGATATTCATACAAAATTATGACTTTGGTTTAGTTTTCCAAGATTGTGAATACATAACATTTACAGGCTGTTTTATTGTGTTTACTTATTTACTGACTTCCTTTTTGGCTTCTGGACTCAGTATCACTTTATCTTCAAGAGTTTTTTGGTCCTGGGAATATCCTCTAACCTCGTTTGGCCTGTTCAGAGACTTTTGCATTGGGAAAGGTTATGGCTGGGGTTAAAACAAGAGGGAAAAAAACTTATTTATCCCCCCTTCTGGTAGGTCTTAAGGGGGTTATTGTGACTGTGTGGATAGAGAGGTGAACCCTGGCACTCCGGAGTGGTTTGGACAGATGAATGGAGCTCCCTGGTGGGACATTACCCCACCAAACTGTAGCTCTTTACACACTTGTTGTTCCTCTACATTCACGGTTCATTATCGTGCAACCTGTTAAATAAAAAAAATCTCTCTTTGGCTTGGAAAGCTTTCGGCTTTGGAGAAAAGTGCCTTCACCCCCCCCCAGGAAAGTCCTCACTCACTCTGTTCTGGTGTGCAGTCCATTAAAGTGGCTCCTGGATGCTCAGCAATATTGTCCCCAAATAAAAAAGTGCTAGCATGTAATTAATGTGCTATTTAAGAAAAAAAGGGGCAGGACAATGCAGCCGTTCAAGCTGTTTGATTTCATTTAATTTTCCATCCCATTTACTCCAAACACGGCCTTTCACTTCACACAGAGGCAGGTTTCTCCAACCCAGCTTCTTCTCAGCAGTGATATACTCTGTTTAAGACATCTACACTGCTTGAAGATACTGCTTAAGCTCTTCCACTCATTCCTCACTCCTCACTTCTAAACAACTCAAACAGTTTAGTTTAGTTTAGTTTTCTCCATGTACTTACTGGAGTCCTTACACACTCTGGACCATAACTGGGGGTGGTGTTCCTCAAGGTTATGTCTTTGGTCCTCTTTAGTTTTTGAATGTAGTTGTTGTAATTACTTAATTATTTGATTTCAACATCTGCTAAGTTGTTATTTCAAGACAACTGCTCAAATGAACCTGTTCGGGTGTTTCCACAGAATCGGGTGGCCCTACACTGTAGATAATTAACCCAAAATTATAGATATGTAGTCCATGTAATCCAATATAGATGTATGGACCAACACTATAGATATATAACACAACACTATATATAACACAACATTGCACATATGTAATCCAACATTGTAGAAAAATAACCCACAACTATATCTATATATATATTAAACCCAACACAATAGATACTGTATATAACCCATATAACCAACACTATATAAAACCCATCACTATATATATAACCCAACATTGTAGATATGTAATCCAACATAATTCAACATCCAAATATACACAACATTATAAAGTTAACTTGTATACGTACAGAATAATCCAACAATACAACACTATACATGTGTAACCCAACACTGTTTCAAAGATTTTTTCTGATGTGTTCTTTTTCCCAGATTAAGAAAAGAAGTGATTTTTTCATCCTCCTTTATCTGCTCCACTTTTATTCAGTCTGTGTGTGTGTATGTGTGTGTGTGTGTGTGTGTGTGTGTGTGTGTGTGGACAGGGTTGGGAATGTGCCCGGCTGGTGTGTGTGAGTGCTATTGAGCTTTAGGATGGGAACCAGTCACAAATGGCAACATTAATAAATAACCCAGTGCACAGCCGGGCCTTTTACATGCACCTATTCAGCCAAGCCTTCGCGTGTCCTTCACGCTTCTTTCACTCATTAAGGGGGCAGAAGAGGGCTGAGAACCGAGCAGAGGGCCGAGAAAACATACCCAGCTAACGACCAGCCTGCTCCTACTGACCAGAGCTGACCAGGTCGAGCTCAGGGCTCCACTTCATCACCTCCATACAGTCTATTTCTCAGCCTAACCCTCAGTCAGAGCAGATCAGAGGTGTCAGGGTGGACAGGAAGGTCCTGCAGTCCTGTAACAACAGGAGACTCAAAGACAAAGTAATACTCTTTAATCTGTATGTTTACAGGCCTATTCCACTGATACTTAATCTGAATAATCTCAGCAACCGTATCTTTACTGTGTCATAGTGAGAACAATAAGGTTTTTAAATATTAGTAATCACTTAATTTAAGATTTACATTGTTTTCTTTATTTTGTTTAAAATATTCAGAGAAATTCAAAATGCACTTAAATCAGATGCTCTGAGGCTGCACTGACTGTGAATCGTTGAACGACACAAAAAATAAATAAAAATATAAAATCAAAATGTAACAAATTAAAATTGTGAAAATGGCACATTTTTGTGAGTGAAAGAGTGAATGAGTGAATGAGAGTGAATGAGTGAATGAGAGTGTATGAGTGAATGAGAGTGAATGAGTGAATGAGAGTGTATGAGTGAATGAGAGTGAATGAGTGAATGAGAGTGAATGAGTGAATGAGAGTGTATGAGTGAATGAGAGTGTATGAGTGAATGAGAGTGAATGACAGTGTATGAGTGAATGAGAGTGAATGAGTGAATGAGAGTGAATGAGAGTGTATGAGTGAATGAGAGTGTATGAGTGAATGAGAGTGAATGAGAGTGAATGAGTGAATAAGAGTGTATGAGTGAATGAGAGTGAATGAGTGAATGAGAGTGAATGAGTGAATGAGAGTGTATGAGTGAATGAGAGTGTATGAGTGAATGAGAGTGAATGAGTGAATGAGAGTGTATGAGTGAATGAGAGTGAATGAGTGAATGAGAGTGTATGAGTGAATGAGGGTGAATGAGTGAATGAGAGTGTATGAGTGAATGAGAATCTATAAATGAATGAGAGTGCATGAGTGTATGAAAGCGTATGAGAGTAAATGAGTCTATTAGTGAATGAGTGAATGGGTGAATTAATCAATGACAGTGAATGAGTGAATGAGTGAATGAGTGAATGAGCAAATGAGCAAAAGAGTGAATGAGTGAATGAGAGTGAATGAGTGAAAGGTAATTAGAGTAAATGAATGAAGGAGTGAATGAAAATGAATGAGTGAGTGAATGAATAAGAGTGAGTGAGTGAATGAGTGAAGGAGTAAGTGAGCAAGCGAGTGAGTGAGTGAATGAGACTGAAAGAGGGAGTGAGTGAAGGAGTGAATGAGTAAATGAGTGAGCGACTGAGCGAGTGAATGAGAGTAATGAAGTGAAGGAGTGATGAGTAAATGAGAAAGTGAGTGAGTGAGTGAGTGAATGTGTGAATGTGTGAATGAATGAGACAGAATGAGTGAGTGAATAAGTGAAGGAGTGAATGAGTGAGTGAGTGAACGAGTGAGCAAGTGATTGAGAGAGAATGAGTGAACGTGGAAAGGAGTGAAGGTGTGAAACAGTGTGAATGTGTGAGATGATGTGTGAGATGATGACCTGAGGCTGGGTTTAGTGGTCAGTACCTGTCCGGCACACGCCACTCTTCAATAGCACTTAACAAATCCCCCCAAACTTCAGCCCCTTCTGTCCACACAGAGCAGCACAAAAGCTCCAGAGGAGACAAAGCAGAGACTGAAGGAGCACAGAGGAGCTGAATGGAGCTGAAAGGAGCACTGATCTGATTTATGGGGGAATTATGCGGCCAGTTTGTCAGTTAAAATCTTGGATCTGCTGAGGATTAATGCTCCATATCCACACAGAGCTCTCTCTCAGCCTCTCTCTACCAAACTCTCTCTCTCTCTCTCACTTTCTCATGCTCTCTCTACCAGCCTCTATCTCTCTTCTGCTCTCTTTTTCTCTTTCTCTCTCTACCTCTGACTGATTATATCTCAGAGGTCACAGGGCCCCTATTGTCCACTAAAGGGAGAGAGAGAGAGAGAGAGAGAGAGAGAGAGAGAGAGAGAGAGTAATGTATATTTCAACATCCTTCTTTCACATAACTTTATTAAAATTATTCATTTACTAATTTAATGTCTACAAGTAATAATAATAATAATAATAATAATAATAATAATAATAATAATAATAATAATGTCACGCACACTAATAGTCAATTAACATTATATAGCAACAACACCTTGAGATTAGGCTTCACTTGGCACACACACACACTTTTACACACACACACACACACTTATACATTGATATATGTGAATGTGTGTCTATGTGTAAATGTTAATGTGTGTGTGTGTGTGTGTGTGTGTGTGTGTGTGTGTAAAAGTGTGTGCGCGCGCGCGTGTGTGTGTGTGTGTGTGTGTGTTGTTCTGGTAGAAAGCTCTTCTCTTGGTGTCTTGTGCGTCATTCTGCAGGCGGAGTCTGAACTGCTATCATCATCTCGCTCTCTCTCTCTCCTCTCACTCTCTCTCTCTCTCTGTCAGTGTGTGTGTGTGTGTGTGATGCTCGCGCCCTGTTCTCCCCCGGTGTGTGTGTGTGTGGTGGCGGACTGCGCGCTGTCCGCGGGGCTGCGCTTCGGCCCGTTTCCGGGCATCTTCCGACTGGGCCGCTTCGCCTCGGATAGGCGCGAGGAGGGCGCCAAAAAGAAGGTACCAATACTTATTCACACCGAGCACTACTCACACAGCAGTAGTAGTAATTATTATTATTATTATTATTATTATTATTATTATTATTATTATTATTATTATGTTAGGAGTAAAATAACATTTACACATTCATTTCACTCTAATATACACAACTTACTAACTTATTATTATGACATATATTGAACTTTAAACTTTAAACATTATAATTAACTAACTTTCTAATATTAATAACAGCAATAATTGTGTTAAAATTATACAATAATTACTGTAATGCTTCTAGTTGGAGACATTGACTGAATTATAACAGTTATTTTATAGCACATTATTATTATTATTATTATTAATAATAATAATATTATTATTATTATTATTATTATTATTATTATTATTAATAATAATAATAATAATAATAATAATAATAAGACGAAAAAGAAGAATAAAAAGAAAAAGAAGAAGAATGAGTCAGTTAAATTTTACAAAATTTCTTAACAGTAATATACCCGCCACAGAAATAACCCAAACTCAATGTAGTAATAAATATAATAACTAATGCAAATAATGCTAGTAATTCTTCTACTAATAATATGTATTTATTATTGAGGTTTGCATTCGTTTTTATAGTGTTATGACAATTATATATATATATATATATATATATATATATATATATATATATATATATATATATATATATATATATATATATAAAAGCTGTGAGTTAAACATATATAAGCTGTGAGTTAAACATTTTTCCTAACAGTACATTGATATTAGTGACAATTGTTTCACTAAATGATAGCAATAACAGTGATATAAATCTAATAATATTGTTTGAGATTTAGGCAGTTTTGCAGCTCTTGATTTATGGTTAAAGAGTTTTATTACTATTATAAAAATAATAGCAGGCATATTACTAATTAATAACAATGCTATTAGTGTTTTTTAAAATAATAAAATCGGTTTTTGTGTCATAACTGTGTTATTACAAGTGAATAAAGTCTGATTTGGGTAAATCTGGGAACTGTAGGTTGCTGAGAGTTTGGCTGGATCCGAATGTCTGGGATCAAATTGTGATGTAATTGATAATAACAGCGATAATAATGGTAATAATAATAGAATTAATGATGGGATATATTGCTTTATGTTGTTTAATGGGCTGTTACATCTTCATCTTCATCTTCACTGCTGTCACTTAGACACGCGCGCGCGTGTGTATGTGTGGGGGTCAGCTTCATATTACTGCATTCAGTATCTAATCTAGTCTAATAAATCATTTAATCTGAGTTTAATTCTGCACTAAATCTGTTTAATAAATGAAAACGATTAAAGTGGTAGGATAAAAAGAATTTCTAGGCCATTAAAATACGAGTTAGAACTTCTAGAACACACTGAACAGAAAGAAAATTATTTATATAGTATCAATAAATAGTACCAGTCATAATTGAATGCGTTTAATTAATTTTGGAATGAAAACAAACTGATTTACAATCTAATTTTAATGTTCAACAGAACTGTGTTTTATTCTTAATATTAACTTTATTATTCTGTATCAGACAGCGCGCGGATGGAAATGGGGGTGAGGGGGCTGTCTGTGCGCGCTCTCGCGATCCTCACAGCGCTCATCAGGTGTGCGCGCTTTAATTAATTTTTAATTAGATTCAATTAGAATCGCCCAAGACTAAAAACCATCTGTCCAATAAAATCACAATTAAAGAATTAATATTTACTCATTCAGCATCAACAGAGAGCCCAGGAGCTCAGTGAACACAGGCTGTAAACAAATAAACAAAGAAACGAAGAACCAACTAAACTCGTTCAATTAAACGAAATGTGAGTTGCATATTATTATAAACGTTACAACAATAAATAACATTTATATTTTATAATATATTTATTATAAAATAGTAATAAAGAAGGTTAATGATTAACAAACACTTCATGTGAACATGTGTATAATAAACGACTTGACTTTCAAACGTTCAAACGTCATTTATACATATGTATATAACATTATGTATAACTTTACTAAATTTCTTCTTCTTCTTCTTCTTCTTATTATTATTACCTAAATATTTTTGTTAATAAGCAAATTATTACTATTTTTATTAATTTATTATATATAAGTATAATAATAATAATCATTATTATTATTATTATTACATACATTTAGTAGTGTTATACTGATTAATTTAATACATAACTTGTATTTAATGTATTGTAAAGGCATTTTTTTGTATATTCATATATAGTCCAGGTGATGCGTGCAAAATAAAAGTCTTATTTCCTGTTGCTGAGCAGGTGCGGGTGGTCCGTGGGGAGCTCGTGGATGAGGGCGGACGTTCAGTGTCCGACTGGATTGGGTTAATACGAGCGGCCAGAAACAGCCACGAGCAGAACCTGGAGGCAGTATCGGATTTACCTGGAGGACAGGTGAGACAACTTTAATGAGCGTCCAGACTGTCCAATCTTCAGGCTCCTTCTGATTGAATCCATCTATCTTGTTGCTCCTCCGATTCAGCATTATGATCTAGCTCTCCTCATTATGCGAGCAAAATAGGAGGTCTTTAGTTTGGTTACCCCTTATACAAGAAGATTGATTTGATGTCTTCACCAGCACCACAGTTCAAAGGTCATCCATATTTTTCATGTCCTGCTCTTTTATTGTCCAGCTTTCAGCTCAACAAAGAGCCTCCAGAGCCTGGAGATCTTTACAGATCTTTACTCATCAGCATTCCACTTGAAGATTTAGATGCATTGTTTGGTTCGAGTTAAATTATTTATTTTTAGAAATTCTCTGTAAAATTTAATTGATTTAAAATCAGTTTGTTTTAAAACTTGGTGATCAATATGTGTCAGGTCGTTGCACTTGAATAGCATGTTGTATCAACACAGTTGCTCTTTTCGTTTTGCTTATTTTGACAAGAATTGCCTGTTTTATTCCGTGCATTTAGTTTTTCATCGGGTGAATTCCAACCGATTATGCAGCCTGCACCTTAAAATGTTTTTAAAATTTGAGTAGTTTTTTTAAACCTTTAAAGCAGCAAACAACATCACTAAAGAGTTACAAATCTGTTATATTCAATTAAGTTATTTAAACTGTAAAAAATGCATTTAATACAAAATTACGTGTTGTATCTTTCAAAAGCACATTATTTACATATAAATACATAAATGCAAAAAAAAATTATAAAATTTATTAAATTTAAATTTAAATCATTGCTGGAAGTGATAAACCAACTACAATCACTCTCAGAAGTGTTTACTGCTGGAAGATCACTGTCTGTGTCTCCTCTCAGTGGAGTTATGTTCCTCAAGGCTCTGTTTTAGGTCCTCTTTAGTTGTTGAACATTACTGCATCAGATTGTGTTGAATGTGTTGGAAGTTGCTTTGACTCCTCTCACCCTGTCTTGACTCTAGACTTTTACATTTATTTTAAAGCTCAGTTAAAGATACAAATATGCTCCTAAAAGTCAAAGTTGAACTTTTAAAATACACTTTAAGTTGACTTTGTATGGTGCTGCACTCATTTGGACCTCTGCTGTACTTGATGTTTGTTAGATATTTTACCGGGTGCTGAGGGAGATCCAGGCTGGCGAGGAGCTGAGTGTGTGGTACTCCAACAGTCTGGCTCAGTGGTACCATATACCCACCACTGCCACTCCAACACACGACGAGAAAGGTCAGAAACCCACCAACAACACCAACACATTCATCCACCCACCTTTACCCTCATATTTACAGTACAAGTCAAATGTTTGAACGCACCTTCTGGACATTCAGTGGTTTTTCATTATTTAAAAATTGTCTGCGTTGCAGATTATTAACGTGTTTGAGAGCATCAGTTGTGTGCTTACTTTGACGAATAAAGTCCAAACATATTTTGGTTTGTTTAACACTTTTAAATGTACTATATAATTCCTCATGTGTTCCTTCATCTGGATGAGTTCAGTATTCAATAGGTAAAAAAAAAAAAAATGGAATGAGTGTCCAAACATTTGACTGGTACTGTATATATGTTGTGAACCCAAACCAATTCCAGATTACAATAATGTTATTACATAAAATGCTTAAAGTATGTAATGTTTACTGCACACTTTAGTACACAGTTTGTAAATAAAGAGAAAATTGTGCATTAAAATGCAAAAGTTTGTTCTCTGTAGAAGATGAGTCACATATTTACACTCAGAATATATCTTATCTAAACTTTCATTGCTGTATATGCCAATAACCTGAATTATGGAGCAGATAATCTGATGTTACAAAAAGTAAAAAGTCTTCTAAACATAATCCTGGTGGAAATAATTCCTGTGTGAAATATCACTGTTGCTTTAATATGTCATCACGTATAACGCCACCAGCAGGATTACAGCAAATCCGGATTAACGTAAATTAAATCTGGATTAGCACCTTAATCTGTTTATTAGATATCCCAAAGCCTCTTAGACAGTGACCCCAAACAATTCAGAGATTGTTCAAATGTTAGCAATCAATCAACCTCTGAGACATCAGGTGTAACGAGCTATATTGATTTTTATTCCATTTTGATTTGATGTGTATTTGTATATTAATTGAATGTGAACGCTGGTTAATAATCCAGATTGTTGCTGTAGAACTGTGTATAATTGGCTGTTAACAGCGTTTAAACGCGCCGTAATGAATAATTGATGATGCTGTCCCTCGTGGCTGTAGTTGGATTGGTGTTTGATGATGATGGTGGTGATGAAGAGTCTTTCAGAGGTTAACAAATGTCACGCGGTCATTCATATTCATGCGGTCAGAAGTGAATAAATGTTATTGGAGGTGATGTGCACGCTCCATTAGCCGGAACACAGCGGCTTTGTTGTCCACTGAAAGCCAAACTTTTATTGTGGGATTATTATCGGCCCTGATTTGGCCCAACAGATGGAGCAGCACAGCCTCATTGTTTTTACGATTTCAAGCAACAGCTGCTGTCAGAGAGAGACAGAGGGAGAGAGACCCTCACTCACACAGAGAGAGAGAGAGAGAGAGAGAGAAGACTCCTCTAGTCGATTAAAAACCCATCACTTTCACATTCAACTGGTGTAAACACCAACAGGACAGCCATCAACATCACATTTACAAACATTAACAGTAAATAAAATTGATTTTAAATCCATTATTTTAGGATTAAACTTCAGCTCGTGTCTTTTAATCCCGTTTAAACCCCTTTAGTGTCAACTTTACATTAACTTACAGTTAAACACTTTAGTATTCTGCTGTAAACTCATCATACACACCTTTATTAAAATATTTACTTTTTTATGTTTATGTCTACCAGTCTGTCCACTGCCCCTCCATCCATCAGTCAGTCTGTCTAAATCTGTCTGTCTGTCTGTTTGCCTGTCTGTCTCCGTCTGTCAGTTTACATACCAGTCTGTCTGTTTGCTTGTCTGTCTGTCTATATCAGTCTGTCCACTGTCTGTCCATCCATCCATCAGTCAGTCTACATATCTATCAGTCAGCCTGTCTATCTGTTTGCCTGTCTGTCTCTGTCTGTCAGTTTACATACCAGTCTGTTTGCTTGTCTGCCTTTATCAGTCTGTCCACTGTCCATCAATCCATCCATCAGTCAGTCTACATATCTATCAGTCTGTCTGCCTGTCTGTTTTATTTATCTGTCTGTGTGTCTGTGTGTCTGTCTGTGTTGACTGAAGTGAGTGAAGCACCAGAGATATTAACAGTCTGTGTAATTCAGACTGTAAGTCAGTTTTTTGTGGTTTTGTTTTCAGAAGGTCAGTCATTAACTTTTAATTTTGAGTGGATTCAACTTAATATGTCTAAGCTCAGATCAGCTGATGATCAACTGAGCTGATCTGTTATAGCTCTGCATTAACCCTTACAGCGCTGAATGAACTCTCTCTGTCTCTCTCCAGGTGAGGAGCGCTATATCTGTTGGTACTGCTGGAGGATGTTCCGCTACCCGAACACTCTGAAGGCGCACGTGCACTTCCACTGTGCGCAGGCGCGCGGCCCGGAGACGCTCAACCGCTCCCCGAAGTCCGGGGACACTCCCGCCGGTCCCGAGCCGGGCGTGCGCCCCGCGGCCTCCCCGGCTTTCCCCACCAAGGACGGCGCCCTGGACATGAGCGTGACCTCCAGCAGGCAGCACGGGACGTCGTCTTCGTCCTCCTCCTCGTCCTCATCTTCGTCAGCACCCTCCTCTTCCTCCTCGCTGCTGCTCCTGCATCACGTGGTCTTCCAGCCCGGCGCGCGCTCGGCCTTCAGGCCCGCGGGAATCTCCAAATTGGCGCCGCCCGCGCGGGAGGACGAGGACAGCGCCGGAGAGCGAGATCGGGACGCGAGGGCCGACGGGAAGACGAGGCCCGGGCGCACCTTGCTGGAGCCCTCGCTCAAAGGCGGACATCATGAGCCGGTGACCCGCGCCTTCCCGTTCCTGCCTCACTTCGGTGGCGGGGAGGAGTCCCCGGGCGCGGTGATGACGTCATCGCCCTCCTCCGCCTTCAAGCACGTGCACCACCACCCTCCTCATCACCACCATCCTCCTCACCCGCCGGTGTCGCGATACCCTCCTCTTCCACCTCCACCTCCTCCGGCCTTCTCCTCGCCCTTAGATGGTGGGAAAGGGTACACCGGGCTCGGAGGCGGGGGCTGCGGCATGCCCCTGGTGCCCTTCACTGTGTACGGAGAGGAGCTCTTATACGGGTCGCCATGCTACCCCCTCCGATTACACCTGGGAGGTCTGCTCAGGTACCCGGATGCTGTGCCGTACCTGGCCAGCGCACCTTCGTTGGGGCTTAGTAACGAAAACCTGGGTCAGTTAGCGGCAGTGGCCGGAGGGGGGCTTGACCGGGATTTGGTCGCTGCACATGCACAGCGGCGCCTTTCGGAAATGATGATGACAACAGCAACGGCCGACGATGACATGCTGAAGGGCCGAGGGGGGCTCGAGACGTCTGTGCGCGCCTCTACCTGTGCTCCAGGTAAGCCCAAGAAGGGTCACCTGTGCCTGTACTGTGGTAAGCTGTACTCCCGCAAGTATGGCCTGAAGATCCACATGCGCACGCACACTGGATACAAGCCGCTCAAGTGCCGCGTGTGCTTCCGGCCTTTTGGAGACCCCAGCAACCTCAACAAGCACATCCGGCTGCACGCGGAGGGAAACACGCCCTACAGGTGCGACCACTGCGGCAAAGTGCTTGTGCGCAGGCGAGACTTGGAGAGGCACGTCAAGTCCAGGCACCCGGGACAGCGCACAAACACCGCGCCCACTGGAACCAGCTTAAAGAAGGGAGGTGAAGAAGAGGAGGAGGAGGAAGAGGGGGCAAGGAAGAGCGAGGAGGAGGAAGAGAGTGACGTGGACGTGTGTTTCACTGATGAACACAGCGACCAGGAGTCCAGCAAAAAATGACCACAAATAAAACTTTAAAAAAAAAGTTATAATCAAACATCTGACTGACAATTATAAAACATATAAATCTCTGGTTGTGAACTTTTGCCTCCAGTAGGACAAAAAAAGACTGTTTATATTCAGGAGAAAAAAATCCCAGAAATTTTCTAAATTTTTAATTTTTAAAATTCATTATCATCAATGCCACCCAACCTCTCCCAAATATCTGGAGCTGCACTTTATCTACAACAACACAAACAAACCTGTACAAAGTTATGCATTTTGTATTTAAGTTTTTATTATTATTATTATTATTATTATTATTATTATTATTATTATTATTATTATTATTGTCACTGTTCTGTACTTTTGTAGATCAGTTTTTTTTAGCTCCTGTCTTTGTGATTTTGTTTCTTCCACTTGGCACTGTCTGTCAATTTTTTGCACTTTCCCCTCTTTGTCCAAAAATTTCACCCTCTTATAAAAATAGCCAACATTCAAGTATAAAAATTAACATACTGTTGGGTGTTTTTAAAGTATTGATGTTATTAATGCCCCTCCTCCCCCATTTAAAATATATGTACAAATGTAATTATGGTATAATTTACTGGTGTGAGTTGTAATGGTTGTTAATAATTGATATTGTAAAAGGACATATTTTTTCCTCAAATTCCTTTCTTTGTCAATTTTTAAATAAACAGGTAAAGAGAGAACTGTTTGGTAATATTATTGAATGTTGCCAAATTGGAATTTAATCAAAATAAAGGCATTAACCTGAACCTGAATGTATTTGTGAAATACACATTTTTATCTTGCACTGTATTTATTAGAGAATCTGAGATCTCCAGAAACTAAAGTTAACTTATAACAAAAGAATCTAGAAAAGAACCATCAGAAAGCCTGCAATCAGAACCAGCTTCAATTTCTGCATTTGCTTCTTTAAGATCCCTTCAAAATTAAGACTAAAATCAATTTTAGATGATGATCTAGGTCCAGGTTAAACCTTTATCTTAAAACAAATTTGTGTTGAATATAAATGCCCTGTTTAAAAATACTAATATGATGTTATACATTGTAATAATAGAAGTGTGAGTTTCTCTCAGGTCTGACATCAACTATAAGGGCAAAAATTCTGAATTCTTTCCAACAAAGTCAGTTTTAAGCTGTAAAATCCATTATTTGTGTGTAAGTTTGAGAAAAGTGTGCAGGAGAACTGTGGAGTTGTGTGGTGATCTTTAAAGGAGGCTTTACCATAAGTTAAAACTAAGTCAGAATGTTGGATTTAGTCTAATGTGTTTTTATGTGTATTGTACATGTATTATGCTAAAGTTAAAACTAAAACATTAACTTATACTTAGAGTGGACTGTCTGTCCTCATAAACTGGTTTCCCATCCATTTTTTTTTGGGAAATTTTAAAATGAGCACGAAAAATGGAAAAGCTAGAAATAATAATAATAATAATAATAATAATTAATAGTAAGCACAATAAATAAATAAACAAGCAGTGATTTTTATGCTATGTGGAAAATTTGCTCCAAAATATCAATACAGAATTTAAAAAACTGGGCTGAGTTAAATCTTCATCACTGGTTTTAAAAGACATAAAAATACATTTAACTTTTGTATATTTAATTTTTAAAAATACATTTTTAGCTTTAATACAAAATAGAACCAAATGGGACCTTTCTTAGCTATTTTCTCTGCCTAGTTCTTTAGTAAGGAAAGGCTGGGTGAGTAGGAGAATAGGCAGTGAATGGGCACAAGTGTGCAAAATACAGAAATATTAATTAATTAATTAAATTAATAGCAATTAATATAATAGTCATTAAAAACAAAAGTGTGAAGGAAAGCATAAAGTGTTTGTAGTATATTTGTAACACTATCAATGGAGGTCCCATAGAATCAGTGTCTGTGTGTGATTCATTGGTGTATTCTTCCAGAACATTAAAACCTTAAGTTCAGCCCTGCCCTGATTTCACTGCCCATCATGTATCAGTTAGATAGACATTACACAACTCAAAAGCTCAAAAAGGTAAACTCTCATATTCATTACACATAAAGTGTCATATTTCAAGCCTTTTTAATGTTGATCAGTATGGCTTGTAGGCCATTCAATCACAGTAATATGATGGTCAGTAGTGGGCAGCTGCTGGTAACAGAAATGAGCATCTCCATAAAATTTGTCAGCAGATGGAAGCATGAACTGCTCTAAAATGGCCTGGTGATTAGGGATCTGGTCTTGTGACCGGAAGGTTGCCGGTTGAACCCCTGGGCAGGTCATGACTGAAATGCCTTTGAGCAAGTAACCTAACCTCCAACCGTAAGTTGCTTTGGATAAGAACATCTGTTAAATGCCTGAAATGTAAATGTAAAATGTCCTGATAGATGACTGTGTTGACTTTGGGCGCAGTGGAGCAACACCAGTAGATGACATGGTACCGGTCCTCCAGGACTGGAGTATTTTTACTGTTTATAGTCATTTAAACAGTATAAAATATTTCAACATTAAACTATACACAAAAAAGGTTTGAAATGTCACTTTACATTTCAAACATATGACGTTAACTTTTTCAAAATTAAATTATCAACAACAATGAGCATTTTCATGATATTATAATTTTTTGACCATGACTGTAAGGAAAATTGTCCTCCGTCAGTCATAGAATAAAAACTTGAGGCCAAACGCTTTTCCGCAACTTTTCCACTAAAGCATTGTGCGAGTAAAAGGAAAAGTAAATGAAGAAAAGGTTAGAAAAGGTTGTTTTAATGGCTCTCTCTGAACTCTGGTCTAAAAGAGAGAACATTTTAAAGCACATCGCAGTCTAGACATCAGTTTTTTTTCAGCGAGTAAATTGAAGGGCAGTTGTAGAAATATTAACACCTGCTGGTCTCTGACATTTGACCTGCACCACATGGGGACTTGAACCCCTGACCTTGTGGTTATGGATGTGAAGCACTTTACAGCTGTGCTGCTCTTGGCTCGCGCCGAGGCCTCTGGGAGGACCCTTTAATTACTGTCCGTGCTGCTCTTTCAGAAAAGATGGTCCATCATTTTTGAAGAAGAGATTCAAAAATGAACAAAATGCCTCTATAGCCATTTCATCTGAACGTGGTAGATGTACAATGGAGAAGAAAATGACTTGAAAACATATAATAACGTTCAGGACTAGTGCTAAGGCTCTTTGTAGGTATGCACCCTGCCAACATCAGGTCAAACTGTATTTGAGGCAGCTTGGCATGCTGTACAATAATTGGCCATAATTGGCCTGGTGGATATGTGTCATAGAGTCTGTCAGAAACATTCTCCAGAAATGCTGTGGATGTTTGCAGTTTCTAGGCATTTGGAGAGCTTGAAAGAATCGGCAGCTTGTTTTTAATCTATTGGTCTATGTTATTGTTATTATATTTAAGAGAAACTGCATTTTGAAGTTCAATGTTCATGTAAAACAAAAAAAAAGGATCCCAAATAATTCACTATCTTGTTTTTTAAAGGGTCCTCCAAAGCATCCCTTTTACACTATATGTCTAAATGTTTGTGGACACAGCTTGTCTATAGAATAGGACTGAACATGAACCTGTTGGCACCATGTCTAATGCCAGGTGGGCAAATCCCCCCACCATTGAGCTGTGGAATGATGCCACACCATCCAATATTTTTTTGGGATGAGTGGAAGAGTTGGTGATGAGGTGGGTGGTGATCATCCAACATCCTGAACTCTCAAACCCTCACAGCAATGCTCTAGTTGAAAGTCTGGACAAACAAACGCACAACAAACTCTTTGTAATTGATTTCGGAAGAAACAATGAAAGAGCTGGTATCCCAATAATTATATTTCCATACAGTGTAGTTAGATATTCCACAGACCAAGAATTCCACTCTCTCTATCTGTTAAGATCTTTGTCAAAACATCTCCAGCAGACCATCAAAGTAAATTGTTTGGAAATTTTTAAAACTTGAGCTCTTCAAACATGGGCATCAGCAGATACTTGAGCACACCACCACCAAGGCTCTGGCTTTAAAGACCAAGGATTGGAGAATTTTTTACAGTAGATTCCATCTCCTCCCTTCCCCCACTCTTCACCCTCTCAGTGAAAATGTCATGGCTGTCTTCACATCCTGGCACGAATGTGGAAGTGTCTCTTCAGCCACTCTGCTACCAGTTCCTGCCTGCATGCTGTCAAGATGATGAAGAACAATGCTTTGTTTATGGCACACTTGTCATAAATAACAACAAATGGAGAGAGATGCTTGTATAAAGCCAGGCTCTCTCATCCATACACTCTGGACATCTATGCCTAGTGGTATAAAAGCTAAAATTAGACTTTAGCCATGCTGTGCATTAAACATTAGAAATATGCTTACGGTAATGGATGGAGAACTTTCTAAGGACTTGGCAATGGTGTAAGCTTGTTATACCTATACATTCAGAAAGGGCTCTATACATGTATGTCATGTACCAGCAGGTCAACGTCTGGTTTTTATAAGCAGGTCAATAAGATAAGACTATAATTTAAGCCTTTACAAGATATTATTTTCCATTTCCTATAAATTCAGCACTTTTAATTTAAGAGGCTGTACTAACATGCCAGTGCAATCACAATGCAAGTCACCAAAGCACCAGCAGTGACTAGTGTGTGTGTCAGTGGTGTGTATGTACAAGATGCATAAAACCTATTCTTGCTTGCTGATCCTACTAATCAGTTAACCAGGGCTAACCAAAATAAAGTTCTAGCTATACCACTGGTCCACATATCCAAAAACAGAAGACCTGACAGTTTGCAAAAAGTCAATCAAGCATATAGACTGAGACCCCCACAACAATTGACTTATTTCACCAATATCTTCCCAAGTTTTTTATTACATTTATTCTTGTAATCGTAATTTCAGAACCAGTGACTCAGTGGACTAAGGTGCTGACACTATGATCAGAGGATCGCAAGTTCGAATCCCAGTTATACTGTTTGCCATCAAATGTCCAATATCTTTTTTGAGGCATCTGGACTTCATCATGAAAATAAACTTGGTCCAAGGATTGAACCCTGTGGAACACCAAGCATTACTGAGGTTGATGATTACAGAAACCTAGAAATTAAACGTCAAATTGAATAGAATAAAACCATTAAAAATCAGTGCCAGTAACACAATTCATATTAAAAAGTTTTTCACTAGACAGGGGGTGTTAAGTATAAAACTGAACTAAACCATGATATTTGCAAGAGCAATAGAAATTGTCACTTAGTCTTATATTTACTCTAGAAAATTATGACTTTATAGCAGCAAATGCTCTCAACAGTGTTGGCCTAAGGGTTAGCGAAGTAAACTTGGAACTGAAAGGATAGGAGTTTGAACCAAAAGAAGATGGCTGAAGTACCCTTGAGGAAGATAACCCCAAATGGAGGCACTTACGTTATAATGATTAAGATTAACAAAGAATTAAATTTGGGGACCAGCAGTGAAATAAAAGTAACACTATACTTTCAAATGAGAAGAACAATATATTTTATGTATTGAAATTAATATTAGACCAAAAATTTTACTCTGAGAAGAACAAGAATAGGTCCAATGATTAAACCCAGAGGGACACCATGTGTTAGTGGTGTTAATGAGGACACAAATTCAGTTGAACAGTTGAAGTGCACCTTACAACACAAACAGATGACATGCTGTCAGTCACTGTCAACTATTTTTAATGAAGATCAGTTATTGTTGATGAAATAGGTTTATGGGTAAAGAAATTATGTATTTTTTCTCAGTTTTGCGCACTCTTTAACCAACTTCTGCAGAGACTACCATCACCCTGGATTTGGGCCAGATACCATGCACGCCCACCACCCTCCCCACCAGACCCCTCCCGCCAGCGTTTAATCAATTAGTGCCATTCATTAGCTGGGGCACCAGAAAAAGGGGTTGATTGAGAGACTCCAAGCTTTTCACACAGCTTCAAATTCAAGCAAAACTTTCACCCACCCACTGGCAACTTATTAACCCTACCACAACTTCACACAGGCAAGCTTTTGACTCATGTTCAAAGCCTGAAATAGTTCATATTTGTCTCTGTAGCCATACTGTCTGTAATCTGAGAAGAAACATGTTGCACTTGACCTTTCCAGAGACCACTGTGCTGGGACAGGGTATAGAGATGCACTGATGTGGAATTTTCAGGCCTGATATAGTAACTGACAATTATTAGCCATTACCTAATGCACTGATAATTTATGTCAATAATGTTAAATTTACACCATTACAGTGAGTTGCAAAGTGACTGGTAGAAGAAAACAAATCCCAACTGTGCAAGCTATAAATGGGACACAAAATTCTCATTTTAAACTATCAGCCATGACTTCAGTTTGGAGCCAATAACAATAATTTAGTTTTTCAGTTTATCAGCCAATAATATATTAACTACCAAAATACACTATATGAACAGAAGTATTCAGACATCTGCTTATTTGCTGTCAAAATGCATTCATGCTTCTGTCTCTTCCGGGAAAGGCTTTCTCCTAGATTTTGTAGCATTACTGTGAGGATCTGATTGCATTCAGCCAATAAGAGCATTAGTGAAGTCAGGATGTTGTATGATCAAAACCAACACCTCATCCCCTACTCATCCCAAAAGTATCATTCCAGAGCTTTATACCCCTCTAGCCCACCTGGCCAAGGATGTAGAATTAGCATGGATGGAAGTGACAAGTCCACCAATGTCCAGCGATTATTGAATTGTCCCAACCAATAATTTGGCCAGGGTTGCCAGGTTCAACAAAAATATCCAGCCCAAAGTCAGCCTAAAACTGACTTAAAACTAAAACTAGCCCAAAATATATGTCTGTCACACATTTAAAGCAAATGGCAAAAGAACTACGAGTGTACGACTTAGTATTTTGTTTATATGGGATTTATTATCAGTACATTAAACCTTTTTTTTCCTTGCAATACCACCTCCCGTATTTCCCCATTTACCTGGCATATTAGCTAGTGACTGTTTTCTCTTCTTCTTCTCTCTCTCTCTCTCTCTCTCTCTCCTTTTCAGGCTATCTTTCCTTATATTATGTTCTCTTCATTGTTATTGTTGTATTCAAACTTCCTTAGTGTCGACTTATACACGTTTGCCCGGCATGTTGAAGTAATATCCTAGGCAACACCCACTTTTTTTTCTTTTTTTTTTTGGCATCCGCAGTAATTTTTAAAAGTATCTCCAAAAAACGCACCCCACCACCCTTGATTTTTCACCTGCAACTGGATTTTCAAACAAGCCCAATTTGGCGTGAAAACCACAAACCTGGCAACTCTGGACGTGTCCCACCCAATTCGCCACTTTCACAATTCCCAGAAAGCACCGCACAACCGGCAACATCCAGTTCACCATTTCCTCTTGTTATTCTCTTGTTTATGTCTGTGCCAGCTACTAGCAGTGTGACGATCATCGACCGTGTCTGTATTTGTTCTCTTATTGTTCTCCTTTACCACTTGACCTACAACGGCCAA
>BRDA01074072.1:0-11631 GCA_036984385.1 Crenuchus spilurus | reverse complement strand
TTTAGTGTCCCAACTTTTTTGGAATCCGGTTTGTAGTTTAGATGACTTTAGTATTAATCAACAATGCAGAACATTTTTACATCATGAAAAACCTCTGAATGTTCAGAAGGTGTGTCCAATCTTTCGACTTTTGACTGGTACAGACATACTATACCTAAATATTTTCTTAGCCTCCTTTTACTCTGTTCTACAGTTATCAGGACCATCACAGAGCAGGTATTACTTAGGTGGTGGATCACTCTCAGTGCACTTGTCCTGAGTTTAGCTATGATAATGTAATGCCCTGCCCTGTGCCTGGTGAAGGGGTAGTGGACTCACCATGAACCTGATTAGGATTAGGATCATTCTTAGTTCTAATGGAATTTTTAAACATTGTCCCCTAGCTGTCCTCTCAGTTAGGCACACCTAAAGTGTTGGTCAACCTTAAAGATGTGACAGAAGCTCATCTCTTGCTTCACAACAGACCATTGATAATCATGGGATGCTCCCTACAGGATGCAGTTCGCTGGATATTTTTGGTTGGTGAACTATTCTCAGTCCAGCAGTTCTATTATATTCTTGTGGGAGTGTACGATGGGATTCATAGACTTGAGAAGAGATGGTACAGTGAAGTGAATGACTTGTTTGATATAAGGAAAATGGGTCAGAAAGCTGATCAGAATCATTACATTTGCGTGTGCCAGAGAACATAATGTGAAGGAAGAGACTGAATTTGCAGGTGTATCAAAGCATAGATTCATTTGGGTCTACCAGCAGTGTCAAAAGTCCCAGCTATCATGACATTCTTATAAGAATTGTGCCCAACAACGCTCACACTTGCCTGACACCCTTCTCCATATGTTCAGGGTATGCAGTTCCCTGTGGAGTGTTATTTCAGAAATAGGTTGTGAAGGACCTGCCTTAACTTCTAGAAGCAACTTTTGTCTCTTCGGTGCCCCCTATCTGTCAGGTTCTTGTTTAGGCCGCAATTCTGAAAATAATTCCCCATAGACTGGCACTCAGTGCTGGTAGAACCATATGACCGTACACTTCGATACACCTGCAAATTCAGCTACTTCCTTTACACTATGGCCTTTGGCACACGCAAATGTAATCACTTGTTTTTGATAATCATTAACACCTGCTTTGTGACCCATTTTGCACACATTGAAAAAGTAATTCACTGCACTGTAACTCCTCTTCTTAATCGATGAATCCCAATGCAAACCCTGTAGGTATTTATAGCCCTATCATCCTCATTCAGGAGCCTGAATTTACTACCATTTTAAACATGCAAGGTGGCTAATTTTTTGTCCGTGGAGGTTTTATTAATGCAAATATGTACTGAATATAGGTTAAAACTTTATTTCCATTAACTAGAGAATCATTTCTCATATTTTTATATATGAGATAAATAAAATGATATAATAATTTTCTGAATTTAAACCTTTATGTTGTGGTGGGGATTTTTTAAATAATTTTTCATGAATTGCAGAACTTTTTAACTGATATTCGACTGCACAAGGGGATATAAAGTCTCCAACAAGACTAAAATCTTTCTAGCATAGTGCATTTCTTTTATATTTTGAAGTCAGACTGAAATGCTTTCATTCAGTTTGGACATGCTTTTTTCATCACTAGTAAAAGCAAGAAGAGTAGAGCAGACCAAACAGAAATCCATGCATCTGCTATAAAGTTTCATCCATTATGTTAGCAACAATAGTCAGTCCTACTCCAGTCCCAGGCTCTTATATTTGTAGCAAAAAATAGTAGGAATGTCTCTTAGTAAGTAGTGCAGTCTCTCTGTCTGAACCATTTGTTTTGATTATTTCTCTTAAATCTGTCCTTCCTTTGAACATAATGTTCTCTAGAATTATTGTATGCAGGATATTGGATTTGAGGCTTTGATCTTGCAGTCTTGATAAAGTTGGTTTGGATAAAATGAAAAGAGTAAGGTGCTGTGAGGAAGGTGGGTGGCATTGCAATAGCCTTTCTGTCCATCTCTTTCTGAACACTGGCAAGATCTAATCGGGAGCTGTGAAAGGCCTTCGACAGACCCAGTTAATCTTTTTCAGTGTAGGTCTAATAGACTTCATGAGATGGGTGGCAAGTTCAGAATCAACTTGTATCCTTTTACCTTTCTGCTTTCCTTTTCACTCATCATCTGATGGCTGAAAAATGCTCTGTAGAGTTTGGCCACTTCTACAGTTGAGTGTTTTAACACCAGAGTATCGCAGGCTATTTAAAGCATGCTGTCATTTCATGGATTTTTTTTACTTGTAGCTCACTGAAAGTGAGAATTCTAAACTTTTAGTCTGTACTGCATTTGTGTTCAGTAGAATTCTAATTGTATATATTTTTATTTGTAAACAAGAATTTGAAGGCTGTTTGGGGTGGATTTTCAGATACCCTGCTGTTAAAAATTTATCAGTGTTCACAATGGTTCGAGACAAAAAGCATTTTCATGCAAACTAAAAGTGGGTGTGGCTTGGAGGAGTGATTCACCCAAAAATCATTTTTACGTGATCTGAGGATCACAAGTTAGAATCCCGATCATGCTGTTTTTAGAGTGCCACACTCTCCTTAGCACTATAAAAAAATGTCAACCAACTCTGGCGTCTGCCGGACAATACATTAGAATTGGGGATCTACGCTTTCCTCCGAATGTGCTAGCTGCCCGGCGGCGATATATATTGCTAGCAGTTTCTAAAAAGAAGGGGCTTGATGTCACTGGTGTCAGAAGAGTACTTTGCTCATCTGACCCCTTTCAGGAGAGTCAGGGACATTGCAAGTGATGGTGAGAGTTGATAAAAGGGGCGGGTTAATTGGCCACTAAATTACATTGAAGAGAAAATCGGGGGTAAAATAATATACAGTATATATGCTTATTTCAGTATTTTGTTTGACATACTAGTTTCTATAGAGTGTCAGTTTTCAGACTTCAGTATGTTCATGTATTACACTGGAGTGATATTCCAGGGAGAGAGAACAGCTGCCAACCTCATACCCACACCATTACCACCACCATCATAAAAACGGACTTTGGAATCTTTTTCTTTGCAACTATCAGACTGATGCAACCAGTTTGATGAACTGTATTTTGGCCCCCGATTGATGCTACTACCACTATTCTTATTATTGTTATTATTTTACACTTTAGAATAATGGCAGACTAAACTGGTGATACTGTATATTGTGTATAACTATAGATACTGTATATTCCTGTGAGTAGTCTGATCAGAGGAGGATGGATCCCCTTTGCGAGTCTTGGTTCCTCCCAAGGTTTCTTCCTCCAGCCTCCAGACACTGGATTAATTGAATGCCAATGCTCCAAATTTACGTGCTGCTCCCAGTTCCACCCAAAATATCCCACTCCTCCCAGTCTGCACAGCTTACATGCTCTGTTTAGGACACCATAAGACTTACTATGAACTGCTGTGAGTTCTAGTATTTGTTATCAACTTTAGATGTGCAACTCCAGTTCTAAACTAAAGAAGCAGCATTTGAACTTTAGATGTGCGTTGGCTGTGGAAAATTGTGTGTTTGATTTCTGAGTGAACCATTCCTTTAAACGACATGCTGATATTTTCTGACCTCAGTGGATTGCTGAGTAATCAAAATAGTGAAGAAGCACTGACGTTACTAACATGCTTATGGATTTGTATATTTGTCTCCAGTTTAGATTTTGATAGAAGCATGCTTATTAGCGCTCACTAATGCTGAGACTGATTTGTTAGTCAGGGCCTCCCAACCTTTCACAAGTGAAGGCCCACTTAACCCACCACAAAATGACATGTTCAATGGCCCACAAGAATTGAATCAACCCAACTGTTTAAAATGCACTAATTAGAACAGTCAATGCAGCATCACAAATTTTGCTTGATTGTAGAATCCTGCAACAAAATGAGCATAAAATAATATACAGCATTTGTTTCTGACTCACCTAACGAGATGACTCACTATGTACACACTTCTGTATTTCCTTCTTTTTTGGTTTGGTTTATGCACAGTTCTCAACTTTCTCTGAGTATTGATTTCAGGATTTTATATCAATGATGCAGGGGCAGCACGGTGGCTTAGTGGTTAGCACACTCGCCTCTCAGCTCTCTTGGGTTCAAGTCCCCATCTGCGTGGAGTTTCCATGTTCTCTTCGTATCTGTGTGGGTTTCTCTCTGGTTTCCTTCAACAGTCCAAAAACATGGAGGTCAGGTGAATTGGGTCCTCTGAATTGTCAGTGTGTGCGCCCAGCACAGGATTTGTGTCCTGTCCTGTTCTTAGCTAGGATTGTATGTCGTGCCTTTCCCTGACTGGTGAAGGGGTATGGGACTTACTGATCAGAATTAAGTGGAATGATGGATATCCGTGATGCAACTCATGCTAAGTGAGAGAGACATTTCACTGTGATTTCCACTAATTTTAATTAAACTAGCTTGCCACTCCACCAGCTATTTTTGTCAGTTATATCGGAGATTGTATTATGACAGGCCAAAGAGTGAAAACTAAATGTTTTTTTACACAATATCTGCCACATCTTAGATTATGTTTCTTGAAATATCTATATATGTTGTAAGGATTTTGACACTTAGCAGTACCATTTGTAGCACCATTGCAGCCCACTAAGGGAGCTGATCCCCACTGGTTGAAAACCCCTATCTTCCCTATTGAAGTGATGACATGATTTGAATGCTGCAGAAATTGCCTGATACTCTGTGAAAGTGAAGTATTTTGGGATGTAACTTACAATTATTAAATTTCAATAACCAGCTCCATGTTAAATTGTTTGAGCTGTGCCTACATGGCCTTTTAAGCCAAAACTTGTAGAAATGAATGTTGTTACTGCAACAAGATGATGGTTATTTCCCTTGTGAGCTGGACTTGTCTGGAGCTAAACCAAATAGAATGACTTTAAATTGTTCACAAAACAATGAGGAACGTGGCACATTATCTGTAATAACCAAGCCTAAACACAATCACACAGCAGTCTGTCTGCACATCACTGCTGGCTAGTGTTTTATCCTAATGCCTCGCCTGCATTTTTCCCCTTAATTCTCAGCTTTTTTTTTTTTTTTTTGGTTTGTTTTAATGCTGTCTGTTATTACAGCCTTTCAGCTAGGATGAGGATTCAGTCAGGATTAGAGAAGGCATTTTTCCTTTATTCCTGTCCTTGCTTGTAATTAAGTGCCCCAGAAATAATATACATGCATTTTAATATGCAAATGCATTTGCATAAAAGGGAGCTGAAGTACAAAATGGCTTTTAGGGTGGATAAAAGAAAGGCATCACTGAAGAGGCTTGACGTGAGTCAAGCTGCCCTATTCATGATACAGATTAATCCCATTAATTATTTGAAACCTCTAGCAAGTAGGTTGCCAAGCTGTCTAACTTTATTGCCTCCGTTATGTTCTAATGTCGTCGAATTAGAGAGCTGGACACTTAATTATGAATAAGGTTAGTGAGAACAAAGTACACTAGGGCTCTAATGATGAATTGAAATCAACTTTGTCAACAAAAAAATTGATAAAATTTAGCTTGATCAGCCATAACATGTTTAGAGCAGAGCATGTGAGTAGAGTGGTAGAAAACTTCTCTAATTTCTCAAAACATTTATTTGGTCACTCTACTCCCACTCCACACTGGGTTTTCTATTTCCCCCTCACTGCTCGCTCACCGCTCAAACCTTTTTGTATTTACTCCGCTCTACTTGGGGTTCTCTATTTCTCACTCAGTGCTCACATTGCATTCTTTTTTCTTGAAATATTTTGAAATTATTTTATATATAATGCGCAATTAACTTAATGAAATAAGGAATAAAAGTAAAAAATACTTTAAGAGTGATGTTTCATTCAGTTTAAGCAAAATTATCAGTAGGCTATAAAGTCTATAAAGGCTATAGGCTTCTGTGTGTCATACAGGGACATTTTTCCTGACTAAACTAAACAAATAGCTAATAAATAAATGAAAAAGTAATGTATTGTTGCATTATTAATAAAGCTCTGTAATTCTATAAATGAAAATAAAGCACATACAGCCTTGTGAAGATGACTGGCTATAGAGCAAGAGTGGAGTATCTGCCTCTGCTTGTGGTTAAATTCAGTTAATATAAGTTAGATATAATCATTTAGGAAGAGGGAGACACTTATCAAAGTGACACATACTTAGCAAATGTCATGCTTGTAGAAAAGTTAGTGTTACACTGGAGCTGTATGGGTTTGACACTGGAGTGAGTGAGAATACTGATGCTCCAACTTTGTGAAATGCTTCTTCTCGCTTCATCCAAAATCACATCACATCACTTCGCTCACTGCTGCACTCCTACTCTGAGTCATATTTTTGCTTCTTTAGTTTAGAACTGAAATAGTGAGACAAACACTAGAATGTGTTATCTAAATGAGCTTAGCCATGTCTGTACAAATACATCACCACTCAACCCGCATCCAGAGCTTCATTAAGGTCTCAGACTAGAACCACACTGACTATCTGTGAGACCTTAATTAATGGTGCTTTCACACCTACTGAAAACTCTGTAGGTCTGAACCAAAATAGCAGGTGTGAAAGGTGCCTCAGACCACAGACTGGACCAGAATTTGGTCCAACCAAAAGAACTGGTCTTGGTCTGGATCAACAAAGCCACAGTTTGGTTAATTTGCAGTGTGAAAACACTTTTTTGCCAGGTTTGGACTTTCAAACCAATTACAGGAAGTTGATGCAGCCTATGTCACTCATTAAACAATAGAAGAAGAAAAAGAACTGGAAAAACAACAAAAATGAGCCACGGCAGCACAAGGGGGAAAGGAGGAATCGAAATGTCTCAAATTGGGTCTGATGACCATTGTGAATAGTCAAAATGCACAGAAATTGTAAAAGATATATAGTGGAACCTCAGTTATCGTTTGGCCTGGTTACCATACAATTTGGTTATTGTCTGTTTTTCCGGGGAAATTTTGTCCCAATTATCGTTTATACGCCCAGTTTTTGTTGATTCACTGCTAATTTAATGAAAACAAAGCATCCACCCATGCATTCATCACTCACCCACATGTTTGGAGTTCATTCTGACTTTGTTTCTCATTGGTTTTTTTTTGATAACACTCAAAGCAAAAGGTGTCAAACTAAAGCGACAGTGCTCAGTGCTACCACTTGAAAACAGTGCAAAAACAAATAGTGGCTGAGAACCCCGAGAATGGGTGTACAAAACAAAGGCTGCTAGCTGGACCACACCAGCATACTCTAAAACAGAGCGTAAACCTGTAAGAGTGATGCAAAATGTTCATTTAGCAGCCATGGCCTAGTGGTAAGGATCTGGTCTTGTGACCAGAAGGTCGCCAGTTTGATCCCCAGACAGGACATGATTGAAGTGCCCGTGAGTAAAGCACCTAACCCCCTAACTGCTCCCCAGGTTCTCACAACCTATTGTGTTCACTAGTGTGTGTGTGTGTGTGTTTTACTGCACGTTGTGTGAAAATCACATTGGCAAAGTGGTTCATCTTAATCTTAATCTTAATCATTTATACATTTCATTAGTGTTTTGTATTTATTTCTCATTGTGTTCTGTATGTAAAACTATAGTTATTTTATATAAACTTTATTTTTGTTAATATTTTGGAGTGTCAGGAACAGGTTAATTAGATTTACATTATTTCTTATGAGAAATATTGCTTCAGCTATCGTTCGTTTTAGTTATCATCAGGCAATTTAAAACAGATTAATGACAAAAACTGAGGTTCCGCTGTACCTTATTTTCTGAGAGGATGAGAGAGAAGATACAACAGAATTAACTACCCACCTAATTGACAACATGCAGACTTCCTTCACATGTCCTTCTATAAACCAAACAAAGTGAAGTACAGGGATGTGGAGCTTACATAGGTGATGACGACTGGACGTAGGTGTGTCGTGAAAAGTTCCTTAGTGTACTCACTAAATTGAAAAATGAAACCAACACTAGCCATCCCAAATGTATACAATTTAACAAAAAAAGATGAAGTATGGTCTGGATGTGTTTTGAGAGTTGAAATATTGACTGTAACAACTGGTCTATTTACATTGATGCTTCTAGGTTTGTACATTATTTAGAATATTCTATTTTTCTTCAGAAATACACCTAACTTAAAACATCAGAATTTTTGTCCATTCCTTCCTACAGAACAGTTTCAGCTCATCTATGTTGATGGGGTACCATGCATAAAGCTCCATCCAGCAACATTTACATTGCCCTCCATAATTATTGGCACCCTTAGTTAAAATGTGTTAAAAGCCTTAAAATAAAAAAATTTTTTATTGCAGAAGAAAAATCTCACTCTGAAAAAGTTTAGTAAAAAGCAACCTTCACATCAAGTGAAAAAAATGAAAGAAAAAATCCTGACTAAGAAATAATTATTTCGCATAAAATGACCTGTTCCACAATTATTGGCACCCTTAACAATTTCTTGGAAATAAATGTATTTGAACCATTTATGTCATTTCTACTGTAGTTTATAAAATGGATCAAAGTATCTAGGAAACTTTAATTAGTAATTAATAATTTCCTGTTTCCCTGGGGTATAAATATGGCATTACACAAAGGCCTATTTCTTTTACTCACTCTTAAACATGGGAAAGACAAGAGAACACACTATTCAAGCAAGGCACATGTGTGTTGACCTTCATAAATCAGGTAATGGCTACAAGAAAATAGCCACTCACCTGCAGATGCCCTTATCTACAGTCAGAGCAATCATCAAAATGTTCAAAACGTCTGGAACTGTGACAAACAAGCCTGGAAGAGGACGCAAGTGTATCTTGCCGCCATGCACAGTGAGAAGGAAGGTAAGAGAAGTAAAAAGTTCTCCAAAGCTCACTGTAAGAGAATTGAATCAAATGGGAGCATCTTGGGGTTATGAGGTTTCCCAAACAATCATCAGATGCTACCTACATGCCAACAAGCTGTTTGGGAGGCATGCATGGAGAAAGCCTTTCTGAGTTATACTCATAAGCATAAACGGGTGGAGTTTGCCAAGCAGTACTGGGATTTTAACTGGGACCATGTCCTTTGATAAGATGAGACCGAAAGAGCTTTTTGGCAACAAACACTAAGCGTAACACCAAGAATGAGTACACAGAAAAACACCTCATGCCCACTGTTAAGTATGGGGGAGGATTGGTGATGCCGTGGGTCTGTTTCTACTCTAAAGGACCTGGGAACCTTGTAAGGATACATGGGATCATGAACTCTGTGAAATATCAGGACATTTTGAATCAGAATCTGGTGGCCTCTGCCTGAAAGCTGAAGTTGGGTCATCACTGGGCCTTTCAGCAAGATAATGACCCTAAACATGTGGACTAATCTACTCAAAAATGGTTCACAAGGCACAAAATCAAGCTCCTCTTATGGCCATCTCAGTCCCCAGACCTCAACCCAATAGAAAACCTGTGGGGTGAGCTGAAGAGGAGAGTGCATAGGAGAAGACCCAGGACTCTGGATGATTTAGAGAGGTTGTGCAAAGAGGAATGGTCAAAGATGCCTCTTTCTGTTTTCTCCCATCTTGTGAAGAGTTACAGGAGATGATTAAGTGCTGTCTTGTTGGCAAAAGGAGGTTGTACAAAGTACTAAAACCAGGGGTGCCAATAATTGTGGCACACATGATTTCATTCAAAAGATTTATTTATTAATGTGTGATTTTTTTCACACCAAATAAATTCACTTGAATTAAAGCTTAGAATATTCTCTTTTGCATTGTTGTCATATATAATTTTTCTTAAAAAGAATTTATTAGAAGCCAAAGAATACTTCTTATCCATGGGGTGCCAATAATTATTGAGGGTTCTGTAGATTAAATTACAGTCAGGACTTTGGTTGTTCATTTCAAAACATGTATTCTTGTTTAACCATACTTTAATAGAATATTTTTTGTGCTTAGGGTTGTTGCTGCAAGATCCAGTTTCTCTTGAGATTGGGTTCTCATATATGCAAATTAGAATTTGCTGCTATAATGCAGAATTCATTTTTCTATCAGTGATTGCAAGCTGTCTTGACCCAGATGCAGATCAAGGCCCAAACCATGATACTACCACCACCATGTTTCATAGATGGGATACAATTCTTATGGTACAATGTAGTGTTTTCTTTTCTCTAGACATAATGCTTCTAATATAAATCAGAATATCTAATAAAAAAAAGTTTCTTAGAAAATTACTCTGGGTTCCTCTGTGACCTCCCAGACTATTACACATGTTGCTCTTGGAGTGATCTTGTTGGTCGACCCCTCATTGGGAGGGTAACAATGGTCTGCAACTTCCTCCATTTGTACACAACCTCTCTGACTGTGGATTGGTGGAGTCCAATCTCTTTAGAGATTGGGTTGTAATGGTACAATCAACAGATCTTTTGCTCAAGTCCTTTGAAATCTCGTTTGTGCAGTGATACACATCCACAAATGTATTGTGAAAATCCATTTTCTTTGAACACATCAAGGCACCAACTAACACCTGCTCACCATCCCATTGATTGAAAACACCTGACTCTAATTTCACCTTCAAATCCCACTGCTGAGAATTCATACTTTTGCCGCTCACACACGTTGTATAGGATAATTTTCCTCATTATATAAATGAGCAAGTATATAATATTTTGTCATATTTGTTTAATTTGGTTGTCTTTATCTACTTTTAGCTTTTAGGTTATATTTATGCAGAAATATGGAAAAGTCATAGATTTACATACAAAGCATTCACAGACTTTCAAGCACCACTATAACTGACCAGCATCTTCAGTTCTAAAGTAAATAAGTAAAGATTTAGACCTCAGACATGTCTTGGCAGATAAGTTACATGTGTTAAATGTGTACATAAGTGTAAAAATAGTGTCATTATAATTTTTGGATCATATAGTAGAGCAAGGACATGAAATAGACGAGTAATCATATGGTATGGTAGTAAACATGCCATATATACATATATAAAAAGAAAGAATCTAGTTGAGGTCATTTAACCCCCTACCAGTGACATAGTAGCTTTTTAAATTAGTTGATTAATCAAAAATACAATTATCAGATTAGTCAATCAATTTGCTGCAGCCCTAGAGCAGACTACATTAGCATCACATTAGTATTAAAATGATATGTTCCTGGGGAGAAGGTGTGGGCAGAAAGGGTGACAGAAAGAAAAGAGGTGTGAGAGTAGTGAAGCGAGAGAGGAATTTAAATTTTGATGTCTAGCTGATGCTGTATTTAATGCTGTGTTTTTGTGAGCACCTACAAACTTCCAGCAATTCAAGTTGAATAGAAGCAATCAAGAAGAAATGAGCAGGAGTGTTTCAGTCAGATTTTCTGAACCAAGAGATGTACCCATTAAACAGTGAGTTTTATCATCTGTGTGCAAAAGTATCTTTGTTTTCCAAATAATTGTATTTGACATCATCTGTTGAATTGAAATAACCACAAAGGCAAAAGGAGGACAAGTCAAATGTATTGCATTCTTAAATAAATTGTTCACCAAAAAGTTAAACATGCACATCTTCCTCTTAAATCAAAGTACAGTACCAGTCAAAAGTTTGGTCATCAAATTTTTATTTATAAAGCACTTTACAACTGATGTCACAAAGCAGCTTTACAGGGTGAGCAATAACAGACATAAAATCATTAATCCCTAATCCCCGGTGAGCAAGCCAACGGCAAC
>BRDA01074071.1:0-15531 GCA_036984385.1 Crenuchus spilurus | reverse complement strand
TCTGAACCATGATAGTGGTGTATCCGAGATACCCATGTTTGAAAGCATTGATAATAGGAGGTCGTGATTAACCATGTCAAAGGCTGCTGACAGGTAAAGCAGTATGAGCACCGAGGACTGTCCGGTGGCTCTGGCAGTTTTAAGGCTTCTGTGACGGACAACAGAGCCGTTTCAGTAGAGTGTCCTTTTTTAAAACCAGATTGGTTGCGATCGAGATGCAAACATAATATTTTGACCAGATTCCCTTAAATTTTTCACGATATTTTGTACTGTAGATGGTGGGATATTCAAAGTATTAGCAATTTTATGTTGAGGAACATTTTTTCTGAAATTCTTCCACAATTTTTAGAAGCAGTTTTTTTTTTGGCAAATTGGTGAACCTCTGCCGACCATTGCTTCTGAGAGACCCTGCCTCTCTAAAATGCTCCTTTTATACCCAGTAATGTGATTTAGTTGCAAATTGATTGGCAAATCATTACATTCTCTATTTATTAATGTTTATTTATCTATCACAAAGTGATAGGTCAGAAGGGCATGAGTGTGTTAAATGAAAATGTAGTTAATTTTTTAAATAGTCTTGTGCAAATGTTTGTCCACCACAACTATTGCAAATAGTTATTTAATTGTCTCATTTGTTAATTGTATGAGACCTTTAAAATACAAGCGTAAAGTGGTCAGATTACCTGATCAGCTGTCCTGCTTTCTAGTTGATACTCAGTAGCACAGTCATTGTACAGTGTACAGAAAGTACAGTAGCCCATTTTTTCACATCTCTCTTGGACTGATGTTCAGCTGGGAACCACCCCACCCCAGACTTAAGGTCATCAAAGAGACACCCACCCCAGACCGACAGTGTCCACAGTGGTGTTTGCTGCAGTTATTGAGTGCTGGTCTCTGCGGGTGCCCCAACTAAGTGCCCAGTGTGTTTACAACCTAGTGATGCCCCTGCTCAGTGGCTCCAGACTGACCACAGAAACTTATTGCTGCCGTCTGAAGTTAATATAATACTAATAATAACAAATAATTTCATAGATCAAAATAAATGTAAGAAATTGAACTTTCTTTAATTTATGTATTTACTTAAACTGATAACAATGCACCCACTTCATACTATATTTACTGTAAATCAAACGTGATTGAAAACTATGGAAAATAATTGTAGTCAGTGATTATGTAAATTGTGTAAAAATAGTGACAGTCCTACTGTTTTACTTAATTATTTCACACAGCCATCAATTCTTAACCTTTAATGCAGCATTGAACTTACCTTGCAATGTTGCTGCTGGTATCAGAATTAATACAGTCAACAGGATTGCAGGATGCAGTGCCACTTTGTTACCCAAAATCAGTCCTGTGAAAGTTCCCATATTGTCTGAAGAATTATTGATAGAAATTAATCCTTTTCTTGTTTTAGCATTTGTTCCAGCGTCTCTAAAAAGTCAAGCTGGGAGAAGCCTCTAAGAAGGCTTTAAGTCTCTGGTACTAATCTGCGCTTTTGTTGAAATCGGAAATTCATGATGAAGGGATGAGTACAGCACTTTCCACTGTTGTCTGTGTGTCATTGAACAGGAGTACTTTGCAGCTCAGAAAGGCAATGTTCACACCTTAAGTAAACCACTATAATTGGAATGAGCACAGAGATATGCACACCCAACTATAACGTTAAATCAATCAGTTAATAAATAAACCATACTAGTCACCCAGTACAGAAATGGTTTGGTTTTTAATAAGTGTTACACAGTCCTCCCCTTACATTAAATGTAGTCACTTGGGAGAAACATGTTTAGAGGCCAAATTTTATATCTTTAGTTTAGAATTGGAGCTGCAAGGCTGTCATCATCAAAAAACACTAGAACTCAATTGTCACCTAAATAGTCCAGTAGTGTCTGTAAAAATACATAATTAAAACTTGTCACCCACTGAAACTGCATCCAAATCTTAATTACGATCTAACAGTCAATGTGGTTACAGTAACTTACAGTAAACTATTAAAATATATTTTTTAAAAAACTCATTTTATGTCTACCTGTAGTACTGAGGTTTTGTTAATTTTTCATTGTTCATGAAATAATGTTAATATTAATTTTGTGGGAGTAAAAGTACAAAGTCACAAAGTCCAAAAAACATTGTGTCCTGTCTGTTTAATCATTTTTGCCAATTTTCTAAGTATCACTTCTAGGATCTTAATATTATGCTAAGCAGCAGTAGATACATGTATACATTTCTTATGAAAAAGTTTATGAACTATTTATATTCACACACAGTGCAAAAGAATTTCCTTATGTTTTGGCTGCTTTTTTATTTTTATTTTTTAAAGGAGACATTTTATACATAATTCCTTAAAGATAGTTCCAAGTTTCAGCTACATTGTTAAACAAAAAAAAACTTTTGTAGTTATTTCTTTGAGTCAGTGTAACTTATATTACTTTTTTTTTTAATTCCACGATAACTGTGATACCGTAATGTTTTCTGAGACGGTTATCATACCGTGAAAATCTCATACCATTGCAACCCCAGTCATACAGCAAGACAATGACCGTAATTATACAATTCATTCTACCAAAAATGGTTGAAGAAGAATAAGATTACTGTTTTGGAATGGCCAAGCCAAAATCCTCAAAGCAAAGGTCCACATATTTTGTTATTCACAAAATTGTAATATTGGATCATTTTCTTCAATAACAAACCAAATATTTTGTCTTATTTGTTCAATTGTATGTTTTTGTTCAATTATAAGTCCTCTTTGTCTACTTTTAGATGTTTTAGGTGATATTTGTGCAGAAATATACAAAATTGTAAAGGGTTCACAAAACAAAGCACCATTGTATCACCAATAACTAATTTACTATTTCTTAGGAACTATAACTTAAAACAGAAAATAAAAAAAAACAGTTCTATTATGTTATGATTGAAACATTATTTATGATACTGTTCCCTTTTAAAAGTTCATGGGCGAGCTTAAGGACTTTAGTAATGCTATTTACTTTACACTTGAAGTTTTGCACATATTTTGTGCATGTTTTTCAGATAAAAAAAAAGTAACCTACCATAGAAGAGTATCTGGAGCAGCAAAATTTGTGGATTTTATCATAATCTCAAAATGTTTTTAAACCATAATAGTTTTTTGTTTTCAATTGTAGATTTCTCATGCAAAATATGTCTTCACATTGAAACACGTAGTTTAATGTATTGCCTTGAATGACCACTTAGCTCCATCGCCCAACACCAGTGAAGCAACAGTTCTAGTTATATTCTGATGCTGGATCAGTCCCAACACACTGGACTTGTAAAAAGTGATAAAAGGCCACTTTAAATGAAAAGTCAGTCTGTTATGATACACAGTGTTATTGTTTTAAACAGTGACATTCACCTTGAACTTATAAATGTGATTACATACATAGATAAGTAACTACCAAGAAACAATGAGCCTGAATGTCATGGTGCTTAACCACGATCATACAGTCCACACCTTTGTTTGTAGATTTAATATTACTTTCAATATAGATCTAGACTAAGAAAAAGGGGATATTTCCTGGTATTTGTTTTCTTATTTTATATCAGAGCTTTCTAAATTTATTGTGATTATGAGCCATCTTGTGATTGCTACACTCTATTGCTCAAATGTTGCTCGTTGATGACTCAGGAGACTTAACAGATTCTCTTATATAGCATACAATAAAAGTAGACAATAGGTACTTCTGGTCCAGAGCGGGATTATGTTAATCATTCACAGCATCAAAACAGTGAAGACTTTTAGTCCTGCATGAGAAATGGTTGAGTTTATTTTGACATTCCTGTTTTTAGGAAACACCATTATCTGAGAACAGTGTGAGATCTACTAAAATGCAAGATACACCTGAGACATCTGAGGTGTTTTTCTGAAAAGCAAGAAACGTAAGCTAAAGTTTTATGTTGTTTCCATCTGATCTCTTTATTGTCTAAGAGAAACTGCTGAGATGTTAATGAGATCTGTTTTAATTTCTCTTTCAGAAAATGAACAAACTGGACCTTTATTATATTCATTTTCCTTTTTCATTATCACACCCGCTTAATCCTTATTAGGGTCACGGTTAGTCCCCCACCCCCTCACTGGGCGCAGGGCAGGGCATTTCACTATTCAACTAAGCCCAGGACAGGGCGCCAGTCCATCGCTGGGTGACACACACACACACAGACACACCTACGGACAATTTTTAGAGTACCCAATTCACCTGACCTCCATGTTTTTGGACTGTGGGAGGAAACCGGAGACCCCGGAGGAAACCCACGCAGACACGGGGAGAACATGGAAACTCCGCTCAGATGGGGAATCGAACCCAAGACCCCAGCGCTGAGAGGCGAACGTGCTAACCACTAAGCCACCGTGCCCCCATACCGTTATTATATATTTGGATGATATCAGACACACATTCGCTGTCACATGCACAGTGCATTTTAAACATATACGTCCATCAGCCATAACATTAAAACTGTCAGTTTAACCTTTTGCTGCCAAAACAGGTCTGACTGAATAGGACCCTCTAAAGCTGTTATCTGACACTAAGGGTGCTTTCACACCTGAAAGTCCAGACCCTGGTCCGAACCAAGGTGTGTGTGTGTTTGTTACTTTGTATATATTTGGTCTGGTTAGGTTTGTTTTCACACTGCATTTTTGCGAATGCACCAAAGACTTTTAGTATGATACACCTACGTCCTGTCATCATCACTTACGTGCGGTGCATCTTCCTACACTGGACGCTGATTGATTTGTAGAAGTTTGTGCGTCTGATGCTTTTATATTCTTTTATATACTTTTATATTCCGCTGCCACAGTTTCTTTAGTTTAAGTTGCTCTGTCATCTCCTTTCTCTCTCATCCTCTCAGAAAATAAGTTGCACTTTTCAGCATTCAGCAAAAGTTTTTAAGCTGACTGTTCACATGTTCATCAGACCAAAATTATATTAAACATGTCGTCCTCGCCTCGCTCCATGTGCTACCACGACTCATTATTGCTGCTGTTCCAGTTATTTTATTTCTGTTATTGTTGTTCTATTATTTCCTGTATTTGGTCTGAAAGAACCTTCTAGAAAAGTGTTTTCACACTGCACACAAACTGGACCATGGTTCAGTAGATCCGGACCGAAATCCTTTTTCGGTCCGGACTGTGGTCCATGGCCCCTTTCATGCCAAACTGAAAAGTCCAAAAGTCCGGACCAAACAATGTATATGTGAAAGCGCCCAAAGATGTTAGCAAATTCCAAAGTCATGTAAATTGTGAGGTGGTGCTGCCGTGGACTGGTCACGTTTGTCCAGCATATCTCAGATTCTTAAGCAAACTGAGAGCTGGGGAATTTCAAGGCCAAGTCAACACTGTGAACTCTTTGTCATGTTCTTCAAACCATTCCTGAACATGAATATCACTGCCAAGACAGGGTGTACTTGGTCTGTAACATTGCTTAGGTAGGTGATGCATGTCAAAAGTACATCTACATGAATGCCAGGGTCCAAGGCTTCACAAAAGAGCACAGCAACATACGGTGTCTGCCAGCTTACCTTCTTTACATAGTGCATTTTGATGCCTTGTTCCCAGGTAAGCAACAAACACCATTACTCTGTGGTCCACTTCTGATGCTCACATCAGGAACACTCCACAAGAACTGTTGTTTTGGACAGGATTTGGCCCAATCTTTATCACGTACATTTCAAGAACAAGCTTTTCACTTGCTGTGTAATATTTCCCATCTCTTGACAATGGCCATGTTAATATACTCACTGTGTTTCACTTCACCTTTCAGTATCGTTAATGTTGTGGCTGATAGATGTATAGAGGAGGACGTTTGAAGTCTCACTGTCATATTTCTTCTAGTTTGATGGCTTTCGTTTCTGATTACTGGCTGACTCAAAAGTTGACTTAAGTTAACTCTCTTTAACAATGTGTGATATTCCCAAATTAAACTGACCTCTCCTTAACCAAACAATTTAGAAATATGACATTTCGACAAATCAGTTATTGATGATCATGATTTTGCCAGTTCAGGTATTTTTTTCAGTGGGTTACAGATGTTTATCCTGAAAACCAGAAGTGGTCAAAAATTGGTAAACATTTCTAAAAGCTGATTGGACAAATTCATATTTAACATGTTTATCCAGTAAAATTTTTTCTTGATTCCCTATTGAAATAAATGATAGATCGCCTCACAACATAAATACAACAACCTGAGATATTTATACTGTATGACCATCCATCCATTATTCCATTGCGGTTAGTCCCCTACCCCCTCACTGTGCACAGGGCAAAGTATTACACTGTCGTAACTAAATCAGGACAGGGCGCCAATCAACCACAGGGTGCACACACACACACACGCAAGGACAATTTACAGTACCCAATCCACCTGACCTCCATGTTTTTGGACTGCAGGAGGAAACCCAAACAGATGTGGGTAGAATATGGAAACTCCACCCAGATAAGGACCAAGACTTCAGAAATGAGAGGCGAGCATGCTAACCACCAACAAACCACCGTGCCACTCACTCTATAACCATTTTACTGGAAACAATAAATACTCAAAGTATTTTAAAGTTTTTTCCCATTTGTAGTTGATCAGCCACAACTAATTTGGAGTCCAAATTTGCTTCTTTAGCTTAGAAATGGACCTACAAGACTAATGTTGTTAACATACACTACAATGCAGTAGTCACCTGAATAGCCCAATCGTTTCCATCCAAATGGTCCATCACCAAAAATGTGACTAATATGAACTAAAATCTAAAGCTAAAGTTGTGTTGATGACCATCATCAGGGAAATACAGAGGGTTTGGATTCAAGCTCAGTCTTCTACCTGCCCTGCCGATGTTGCCCATAGTGGTGAAGTTTTATCCATTTTATAGATCACAGTGTCCTAAATTACATCAACTTGTCTTTACTCAAGACCTTCATTAAGAGCTGAATGCAGTTTGAGAGACATTTTTGTAATGCATTTAGCTAGAAATCAGTGAGTTAATTTAATTTAGGTGACTATTGAGTTCTAGTGTTTGTCAGCCTTCCAGCTCCAGGTTCTAAACTTAAAAATAAAAGAAATAAATTTGGAATCCAAACACGTAGCCTGCGTACAGGTCACCAATCCTCTTCCTGGAGATCTACCGTGCTGTAGGTTTCACCTCCAACCCTAATGTGACTCACTGTGTTCAGCAAGAACTTAAGCCGACAATAATTAGATATATAAGTGTGGTCGATCAGAGTTTAGCTAAAGTCTGTAGGAAGTTGCTGGATCTCTAGGAACAGATATGGTGACCACTGGAATACTACAAAGTTCAAAATCAAGCCAAATTTTGACAAGAACACTGTGGTGACTAAAGGAAAGTCATCAGAGTGTGTATAATGCAGATTTTTAAAATTCAATAGGACCATAAAATATATCTGTGGGCAGCTGGTGATTTCCAGTAAAACATATTTCCCTTTGACTTAATTTAAAAACATTCTGTCCTGGGGAAAATCAGATGTATAAAACAGAAGGAAGTAACATAAATGTATACACTGGACTGATATTCAAACACTCCTCCTGTTACGATGGTGTAAAATTTTAACATTAACTGTATCAAGCTTCATCTGTTCAAAGGTCAGAGCTGTTTCCATTTGCTGACAGATGTAAGCTGTACGTCTGGTCATAATGAGTACATAGAGCACATAATGCTCTGTTCTGTGAGAATAAGCCTTATTTAAAATGTATTTTAATAGGCTGATTATTTTAAAAGATTGTGTATAAACACCAGCAGAAGATGAACAGACACTGAACTTAGTAGGAAACCAACCAAGTTGTGATATCTGTACACACATCCACCCAGCCTTACCCTCACAGGTCATTTACCTGTAGATACTTTGTTTAGTTTTCATGTTTGAAGAACTGATAAAGTCAGGTTTGTCTAACAGCATATTGACAGAGGAATTCATTTTTGACAATAAACCCTCCTTGATTCCATTACTCATCACCATTTCACACTGCCATACATCATTTCATCATATATCTTTATATTGCATGAGCATTTCATGAGCACACCATTAGAAATGGCCCAAAATGACTTGGAATAACATAAATTTACATAATTGTTAAAGCATTTATTAACTAAAATATCCCAAATAAATTCCACTTACCCCAGGTGTAGTTGACATGTTTGAAGTGCAAATTTTGCTTCTATAGTTTAGACCTGGAGCTCGGGAATAACGCAGGTGTGATAAAATATTGATACTCTTGAGTATCACAATATTATGTTTCAAGATACTGTGTCAATTCTCAGAAACAGTATCAATTTTTAATTAACAGTTCACATGTAAAGATTGGTGGCAGTGTTCCATTTTGTGCTGTTTAAACCCCACACCACTAGATAGCAGTGTTATGATGAAGCAACTGAAGCACCAAAGGGAACCAGTGACATTATCATAATATAGTGAATCAATATTGGTATCACCATTATGTACGTATATATCATATCACGTTTTCACATTTATCAGTAGTGCTTTTTATTGAAGATGTAACACTAGTTACACCACAGTATAAATGCTACCAGGCTAGCTTGCTAACTGGCAAATCACCAGTTATTGAATGTTACTGTACAAAAAGTAAAAAAGACTAAACAAAAAAAAAGAATCAGGTTTTTAACAAATAAATATTTGTTTTAAATGTCTGGGCTGTTTGGGTGACTATTGTGTTCTATGGTTTATTAGCAGCATTACTTTTGTGCCTCCAGTTCTAAAGAAGCCAATCTGGACTCCAAACATGCCTTGGCTGATCAACAATATTTGTACTTAGTGAAAAATTATATCACTTTCTTTTTTCACTTTATCATCCCTTTATTTTCCTTCTGTATAAGTACCATTTTGTAGATATTAAGTGTTGCTACAATGACAGTATAGTTCTTGCAATATTGTCAGAGAAACAACAATTCCAATAAGCAGGGACATCTACAAGGGGCAGGTGGGGTGTCACTGAGTAGTGTGTGACAATTTTATTTAAATATTATTTTTAAACGTTGTATATTTGACTTATGAGAGTAGATCCCAATACTTTAAAAATATTACTGTACGTGTTGCGTAAGGTCAGTACTTTCAGCAGTCTTTAGTTAGTGGGCATTAAAACTTTAAGCAAGTGAGCAGTAGAAAACACTGCACATGTACAACACACTTTCAATAACTTGCTGCGGGGAGCTAACGCTGGCCCCATGCTGGGGAACAATCAATTAAAAAAAAAAGATTTGCATACACTCACTTATGTGAATATCATTTATGGTATCGGCGTTGCTACACAGCTTGCCACTCAAAAACATCACAGTAACTGTTAGCAGCCGCTAGCGAGACAATTTAATCAAAGTTAACAGTTAAATAAAACAGTCATCGTACCTCAGTAAAATGTTTATTTCCTTTATTATTGACTGTAATTAATTGTATTTAAAGTCCTGTGGTCACCAAAGTAAAGGCAATAGAATACCACCTGTAAGTAAGTCTTCCAACAGGGGATGGATCTCACGGTGGGTGTGCTGAAATCAACACAACACCAGATTATACTTTTTGGAATTTTATTGATGAGGTGCATTTGTGGTTGAATTAGTTGAACAAGTTGTGTGTAGTTGCACTGACGAGTGGGATGCTGATTACAGAATGTATTGTGCCCCACCTGGCTTTCTATTCTTGAGAAACAAGTATCCAGAAGAGTATTAGGAAAGCTTAGGGTCTGATTCAGTGTTCAGTGAGAAAAAAAGAGAATAATAATAATAAAAAAAACATGTTTATTTTCTCATTCAAACACTTTGGAGACATTAGGGCTAAATGCACAGCACAGCTGACCTGAACAAAAGAACTGGGCCAACATGAAGACTCATTCAGGACTGTACAAAGAGGTGACAGGCTAATGTTATTTTGACAGTGAAAGAACAGTTAATTTGAGATGAGCTAAAGCAGGTGGTGATTAGGGAACAGCAGTAAATAGAGGCTACTGCTCTGCTTGTTTTTCATCATCTTCATTCTCCACCTTAGTTTCATCTTTCAGAGCTGCTTTTTTCTGCCGCTCTGCCTCTGTTACCGTCATGGGATGCAGTGGGAAAAATCCAGCCAGGCCTGCAATTAAGTTCAGAAACAGATGTGAATGTACTTGGATTATATTTACAGTAGCAAAACAGAAATTATATGCGGGGACATGACAGACTTACTCAACATTAAAACTCTAACCTCTAAACATGTCTTTACCCTAAAATTTATTTATATTGCAGGGGTCAGTGTGAAAGTGTAAACAAGTTTTAGTCCCTGGTAAACCTGGTACACACACACACACTTTGGTAGTACTCTACTAGTGAGGACAATCCATTCTTGCGTTTAATACAGAAAAAAAAAAAAACCTAAACCTACACTTAGCAACCAAAGGTCAATGCTTCTGCACTTTTAATAAATAAATTACAGTTTGTAATGTCACGTTTCTTGTGAGGACCTGCAGAATGTCCCCACTTTTACAGATCTGACATGCATTCCTATCATTATGAGGACTTTCAGTATCCACCAGGGAGAAATACAAGAACAAACCCACCCCCAATGCATACAATCAGTTTCTCTGGTTTTACTATGTATAGGTTTGAGAAAAATTAAGATCTTTATTTTCTATAAATTGCTGACATTTCTTCCAAATTCTAAATAAAATATTGTCATTTAGAGCATTTATTAACAAAATGATATTCTACAAAACAGGATTGTTGAGCTCAATGTTTAGGATTAACCCAAAAGGAATATTCTGCTTCTCTTTTCCCAGATTTGACTTTGGACATAGGTTACCTGGCTAAACTGAGAAATAACCCACTTGTCAAGAGAACCAAAATAAGGTTTTAAACAACACAGTACTAATGTTTTAACTTAGTTTAGAAATGAATGACTGGTGGAATGAGCCTGATTTCTTCATATTCTCCACCAGTCGTTCAGATTACTATTGGGTGACGTAATGCCACTCATTGAGCAAAAATATGCAGCTCAGCTTTTTGTGGCTCAAGTTTTTCCAATGTCTGTAATGGTTTTCCACTGATAATTTCAATGCATCCCTAAAATATACCATAGAATATTTTAAATACCATCATATTCTCCAGGTATGTTATTGCTGCACCTCTGTTAGACCAAATCAATATTTGACAATAAAGCAGCTTCAGTAACTAATTCATAAATATAAACACTGACCTAAAAGTTTGGCCACAGGTTTCGTTGGATGAGCTCCACAACCCATCCAGTATTTGATTCTGTCGTAGTTGAAGCTGACGAGCTTTTCATTGTAGATATTTGGGAGAGGGTCATATGATCCCAGCTGCTCAAAGTATTTCCCATCCCGAGCCCGTTTGTTGTACGCAGCCACTATCCGGAAGAATGGTCTGTTGGTGGCTCCACCAAGTGCCAGCCGGATGACCACATGACCTCCGTGGTATCTTCTGAGTAATAATGATGCTGTTGCATGGATGCACATACATAGACAGAAACACACACATCACACAAGATTTCAATATTATAGAGTTTACAAAGTTAACAAATCAGAGAAAAATCCAGTTTAGAAATATGCTCCTGTCAGTCTTGAAAACATTTTGGATAGACATATAAAGATGTATCAGATTTGTTCAAGTAGTACTTTAATAAACCTGTAAGCTTGGGTGTGACTACAAGCTAGTTAACTCTTATTTCTAAGAGTTAGTTATTAGTTACTAAGGCTAGAGAGCTGTTCAGCGAAGATGGAAACTATCACAGATGCAAATTGTTTTCGGTGTTAAAAGTGGGAAAAACTTAAACCTAACCCATTATGAATTGGAGATATAAAAATTTAATGGGCCCAAGATCTAACAAAAAAAATCATTTTATATTATTGCTACCTTATTACTAAAAGTAATTGTTACATATGAATGGGTTAACACAACATCAATACACAGAATTTCACAAAGAATTAAAAGGGGAAGTTCACTGTATTTCATTTCACTGTCATAAATCATGACATATTTATCTCCCATCTATCAGCTATTGGCATCACTGGCTTAGCTTTTTCTTGGTTCCAATCCTATTTAACGAATAGATTTCACTTTGTTTCACTTGGTAAACACAATTCTTCTGTCAGTAATGTTACACAAGGAGTCCCCCAGGGATCAGTTCTCGGTCCTCTTCTGTTTACTGTCTATATTCTTCCCCTCGGTCAAATTATCCGCTGTCATGGACTTCAGTTTCACTGTTATGCTAATGCTAATGCTAGTAGCTAATGCTACTTCCATCCTTCCACCCCCTGCCTTAACATCATGCATTCAAGACCTCAGACAATGGATAAGTTGTAACTTTTGAAAATTAAACACATAAATTTGAGATTCTACTCATTGGCCGTAAGAGTGAGGTGGCAAACTTTAATGACTTCACTGTTAAATTGGATGATGTAACGGTAAAAACATCCAGTGTTGTCCGTAATTTGGGGGTAACTGTTTGATTCTGTCCTCTGCTTTGAGCCTCACATCAGGTCTCTGGTCAAAACAGCCTTTTACCATCTGCGTAACATTGCTCATCATCGCCCATCGCTCACCATGAGAGAGACAAACTCTGGTTCATGCTTTCATATCATCCCGTTTAGATTACTGTAACTCCCTTCTTATTGGCCTTCCTAACAAATCCATTAAGTCACTACAGTATGTCCAAAACTCTGCTGCCAGGTTAATCTCTCGCTCCAAAAAATCAGCTCATATCACCCTGATTCTGGCTCAGCTACACTGGCTTCCTGTTCCATTTCGCATTCAGTTTAAACTCCTGCTACTAACTTACAAATCTCTCCATGGTCTAGCTCCAGCCTACCTAGCTGAGCTCTTGCATCCGTATTGCCCTTCTCAAACTCTTAAGTCCTCTAATTCTGGTCAGTTAAATGTACCAAAGTTCAAATTGGTCACTGTCGGAGGCAGATCTTTTAGTGTCATGGCCCCCAAACTATGGAACTCCTTACCTCAGTCACTCAGAGACTGCCCCACTCCATCTTCTTTCAAGACTCAGCTTCAAACCTATTTTTTCTCTCTACATTTTCATTCTCCTCCTCTATAATTTTTTTTTGGCTCTTGCTCTGCTAAGCATCCTTGGGTCTGAGAAAGGTGCTAAGTTCAACGTATTATTATTCACTGCACAATACTAACTTTAGTAATCAATTATATACTCACACCATATCTTACTGCATTTTATTGTATATTGTTGACAAGTTCTGCATGGATAACATTATATTTAAAAAATAACTGACATGTTATTTAAATTGTAGAAATGTGACTGTGTTCTATCAAATAAACATTTGGTGTTTAAGACCATGATGAATGTTTTTAGTTTATAGTCAGAGTATCATGACACCACAGTTGGCATATTTATTAAAATCTAAATTCTGGTTCTTGTTACAAAGACTAAAGAAACAAAGTGTTGTGGAATCACTATATTAAGAGCACAAATCATTCAGAGCATTTGGAGTATTTATGTACATTGGAACCTCGGTTTTTGTCATTGATGATGATTGATGATAACTGAAAGGGACGATAACTGAAGCAATATTTCTCATAAGAAATAATGTAAATCTAATAAATCTGTTCCAGACACTAAAAAAATTAACAAAAATACATTTTATACAGAATTACTATAGTTTTACATACAGAAAACAATGGAAAATACAAAAGACTAATGAAATGGATACATTAACATTTAGCATCAGTCTCTCGGGGTCCAGCTGGCAGCCTTTGTTTTGTGCACCTGTTCTTGGCCACTTTGTTTTTTGCACCTGTCTTCAGGTGGTAGTGCTGCCTGCCATTGCTTCAGTGTGACATGTTGTAGTTTGTTTTGAGTGTTATCAACAAGAAACAGCCAGAGAACCAATGAAGGCATGAGTGAGTGATGAACACATGGGTGGACACTGTTTTTGGGAAATTAGTGGCGAGTCAAGTGGACAAGTCAACAAAAACTGGGCTGATGAATGATAACTGAGACAAAAAATGTTGTATGATAACCAGGGTAAATGATAACCAAGGTTCCACTGTATGTGATTTTTCTAAATGTTTTATATATCTTATAAAGTTTGTATATAAGAGCACAAAATTAATATTTTAGAAAACTGACAGTGACAAATCAATTGGCACATATAGATGGGTAATAGCCCAAATCTAAAATAAAATGAACTTCACCTTTAATGTCTGATCTTTATAATATATTCAAAATGTGCTGATATAATATATACTTACATAGATGGACCATGATCTAGTAGGTGCGTTTTATCCCTGAAAAACAGTGAGAGGACAAATTAGTGACATAAGAAGCATAGGTATGTATAAAATAGAACAGCTAATGTCCACAAAAGACAAAGCTCAGGTTAGCTTAACAGCCTCCTGAATGTAAATGATGTATCTTTAAAGGTGGAAGAACAGATTCTTTAGTTAAAAGTCAGCTCCACAAAAGGTGCAGCAGTAATGTCAGCAGTAGTATCTAGTCAGCTCGCAGCTCAGCTGCCTTTTATTATCTGTAATTATAAATCATTCAGAGCACAAACCTCACAAGTCTACACGCTGCTGCAGCAGCTACATGAACGTGGATCACAGAGAGCTGTGAAATGTGTCTGTTTAGCAGAAATTACGATCAGTTTCACCGACAACTCCGCAAACATCAACATGACTTTCGCAAGGGCGCCGCCATCTTTCTTATCACCGGATATTCTCTGTTCCAGAGGCGGAAGTTTAGCCACCTGCAGTTCTAACACTATCCAGTAGATGGAGATACTGTCATGACTTTTACATGTCTACTGTGGCCACAACTTTATTTTTCTTTCTCCCTCTGTTTATTTTTCCTCTTAATCTTTCTATCTCTTCATTAGTTGCTTTCTTTTTGCTTCATTTTTTCTGTCTTTTGCTCTCTTTCCAGGGAGTCTTTCTGTTTTTGTCTTTTTACTTTTATCTGCTTTCTCACTCTTCTTTCTTTTTCCTTTTCGACATTCTTTCTTTTTTCTCATACTTTATTTTTCTTATACTCTTTCTGTCATTCATTATTCTTTGTTTACATTCATATTTTTCTGTCATTCTTTTTCTTGCACTCATTCATTTGTTATTTTTTCTTGCATTTTCTTTCTGTTAATCTTTCTCTTTCTTTCTTTCTTTCTTTCTTTCTTTCTTTCTTTCTTTCTTTCTTCTCTTTGGCTGTTTGAATATCAGACTTAATACACCTAATACTTAACTTAAAGTACTAATTCTTCAGTGGGGAATGTTATGGAGGTATTCAGTGACCTAGTGGTCTCCAGTAGCATCACCACTCTGTACCAGCACCACACAGCTGAGTCCAGATGGAAATCAAGTTCATCATTATTTTAGGGTTATTCTAGACTTTTTTCATAATTGTCTTTGAAATTTGATGAATGTCATGACAGGCAAAGGACTAACATACATCACTGCATTATAAACAGAATCTTCTCCTGAGATCGCTACCTTGCCGTGGTGGAGAAGCTTGAGAGAACCTTTGAATCTAAGAACGATACCATCTGGAGCTATGCTCCTGGTAGG
>BRDA01074062.1:0-14143 GCA_036984385.1 Crenuchus spilurus | reverse complement strand
CTAGGGAGGTGTTCCAGGCATGTCCCCCCGGGAGGAGGCCCTGGGGAAGACCCAGGACACGTTGGAGAGACTATGTCTCTTGACTGGCCTGGGAATGTCTCGGTGTTCCACCAGAGGAGCTGGCTGAGGTGTTTGGTGAGAGGGAGGTTTGGGTTTCCCTGCTCAGACTGCTACCTCCGCGACCCGGCCCCGGATAAAGCGGTTGAAAATGGATGGATGGATATATGCTATGGTTTTCTGAATAAATCTTAATATGTTATGTTAACATACATGGGCACGCCAAGAAGGGGCTTGGGTGTGCTTTTGCTACCCCTAGGATGGCCATAGCACCCCCACAGCACCCCCAAGAAAATTGTGATTTATATATCATTTTTTGTGTGTTAATACCATGTATAATTTAAAAGATTAAGATAAAAGCATTATTTTCAGGCAAAAAAATAAAAACATAAAGCCAACAGAGGTGATCTAATTCAGCAAATGGGTGCAGCACGCATTTAACTTTTGACATTGCGTTCATTTTCCCTTAAGCAGCGCACATTTGTTTTTTGTAACTTAGCATCGAGGAAGCACTATCATTATCACAATGGAGCGTTTTTTATTTCAGAAACCTCCACGAGTAGAAACTCAATCAAAAGGAAATGAGAGTGATTGTGAACCTGGAGTTTCAGGTGATGTTAACAGGTCTGACACAATGCTTGTAGTCAGTGACCATGACCAAGAAAGGCCAGAGAATGGATTTGAGGGAAGAGACACGCACCTGTGATAATGCCCACCAAAATGGGGTTAAAGAAACACCCTTTACTTATATACCGACTAGGCTATCTGAGGAGTTTCACCTCAGGAAATAAGGACTAGAAAATATAAAGCAGCACTGTAAAAAAAAAAAGTTTCACCAACTAAAAAAATCTTAGTGACCCGTTGAACCTATTTTTTTAGTTGGTCTAATTTACGTCCAATTAAAGACAATAAGTTGAGTCAATCACATTTATAACATTTGATTGACTCAACTTATTTTCTTTAATTGGACATAAATTCTAGGATTGTCAGCAGAACTTGAAATATGCATCTTGCAGAACTTAAATTAGACCAACATAAAAAAAAAATAGGTTCAACGGGTCACTAAGATTTTTTTAGTTGGTGAGACTTTTTTTTTTTTACAGTGAAGACAGGTTCGTTGGGACAGAGACTCCTTTGACAATCAATTTATTTGCAAAAATACTTGATTTTATTTCACAATTCAATTATTGACCTAATCACTAAAAGGTTCAGCTGCAGCTTAAAAAGATCAGTAAGAATTGTTATATGCTAAATGACAGAAGCTAGCATTAAGCTATTCGCTAGCTGCCACCACAATAAAATAAAATAAATATAAAATAAAAAAAACTAAACTAAACCCAAAATATTAACAAAAATATAATCTAACGAATTTCAAAAGATAGAAACGAAAAACTTAACAGTAGAAAAACAATAATCTAATATTACCAAAAAACCGCAAATATCGCAAAGTACATTAATGGCTTCTGGGCGATGAAACCAATAAAAGAAAACCAATAAACAAAGAAATAAACCAAAAACAAACAACTTAATAACCACTTAAGGTGGTAGTTGTCTTCACAGCCAGTCGCTACAGGGATGTCATTTAAACAGAGCTTAGTCAGTCGGCACCAGCGCTGAGGCGCCACAAGCAATAGAGTAGAGGGAGCAGCGGGCAGCATGACTCTGGAGTAAAGCGCAGATGCATAAATGCATGAATAAAGAAAAATGTGTCAATGGTATGAAAATCTACATTTGGGTAATATCCTGGCATATATGCACACCATGAAGTGTTATGGTAGCATGGCATGATTATTTCTAATAATATTCAAAATGAGTTTATTTTTGCGCTTCAACTAACGCTGCAGTGACGCGACTGTAAAAAGGATCAATGTTTTGTAGAACCAAAACAAAATATAGACAATGTCTGTTATTGTAATAATGTTAAATAATAATAATAATAATAATATAATAATAATAATAACAATAATGTTAACATACGTAAGCATACTGTTCAAGTATTCAGCCTGTTGGTGCCTCTATTCTATTTTTATTATAAATTACTTTTCCAAATGGCATGTCTGTGCTTGGTGTTAGACTTGAAATAAATTTCCTCCAAAAATGCGACTTATACTCCAGTGTGACTTATATATGTTTTTTTCTTCTTTATTATGCATTTTATGGCTGGTGCGACTTGTACTCCGGAGTGACTTATAGTCCGGAAAATACGGTAATCACGTTCTGATACAAGCTCTGCTCTCGTTTTACGACTCCTGTGTTTACTGCAAAGATCGGGCTTAGGTTTGTGTTCAGAAAAGCCAATACCGATCAGTTAAAAAATGCCGTGATCGGCCCGATTCCAATCTTTGAGATCGGATCGGGACATCCCTACTCATAATCTCTGTGCTCTATAAATCCAAACAGAACTAATTCCATTTTTGTTTTTTTCCGAGTGAGTGATTGCCCACCGGTCTGGTCCAAGGCTGATGGAAGATTGATTACTATTCTCTGCATGATGCTTCCCTGGATCAGCTGCCCACCAACAACCAACTACTGTGACCTGCTCCAGATGCCCTACTCTACTGCCCACATTGGAGTTCATATGGACTTCACTGGCTATTATCATTATTACCATTATCATCATCATTCCTGTCCCACTGTCACCATATCAGTTCAACTGTGCATTACAACAACATCATATGATAATGGTTTATCACAAACTTATAATTAATAGACCAGAGGAAGATGGGTCCCCAGTGTGGTTCCTCCCAAGGTTTCTTCCTCCAGCTCTGAGGGTGTTTTTCCTTGCCACTGTCGCCGCTGGCTTGCTCACCAGGGATTAGGGATTAATGATTTGGTGTTTGTTATTACTAACCCTGTAAAGCTGCTTTGTGACATCAGTTGTAAAAAGCGCTTTATAAATAAATTTTATTTAATTTGACTCACGCACCCTATTGCAGTGTCCTGATATGTTTTGTCTTTTGGGGTGGATGTTATGGCCATGTGGGCTACTGTTAGGGTTGAGCCGAATACTCGTTTCAGACGAGTATCCAGTACGGTTAAAACATTTGTGACAAGTACGATCATTAAACGAGTATAACTTGTCAATATCGGTGCTCATGCTGAAGGAAAATCCTCATCGGGTAACGGACTGTCTTCACAATTTGTGATTGGCCAATCACACAGAGTGCCCGCCCCTCAATGCACACACGTCTCTGCCAGAGCTGTGCCGCACTCTCACTCCCTCTCACAGTCACTCAGTCACACACACACACACCTACTTTAGACAACATTGTGAAACTTTGTGTGGGGAGAAATGCCAAAAACTTTAGGTAGTAAAAATAAATAAATAATTGAAAGAAAAAAATCAGTTTGATCATAAAATTAAAAAACAAAAAATTAAAAAAGGACGTTGTTCACGCATACTTAGTAGTGCATAATTTCCTACTGCATGAGTTGTATTCATTCATCCACAAAAATATTCATGTTCTGAGTTTATTAAAAAACTTGTTCTGTAAATAGTTGTAACAAGCAGACTGGATGCAGGGGAAATTCACAAAAACTGTTTATTTAACAGTGCACATGGGCACTAAACATAGACACAACAAATGAGCCACAGAACACAAAACACAAGGCGGGTTTTATACATGGCAATGTTACACTGGAACGAGAGGCAGGTGGAAACAATAACATGACATGACCAGGGGTGTGAAACATGATGCAAACACACGTAAGTAGACGGGGGCCATGTGAGGACGTGACAGAGTTTGTAACAGGCAGACTGGAGGCACGGGAACTTCACAAAAACACAGTTTATTTAACAGTGCACGTGGGCACTAAACATAGGCACAACAAACTTCATGAATGTATTACATTCAATGAGCAACAGGACACAACACACAAGGGAGAGTTTTATACATGGCATGATTACACTGGAATGAGAGGCAGGTGGAAACAATAACATGACATGACCAGGGGTGTGAAACATGATGCAGACACATGGAAGTAGACGAGGGCCATGTGAGGATGTGACAGAGCCCCCTGCCTACGGCCAAGAGAGAGAGAGAGAGAGAACCTGAGAGACAGAAAGAGAACCTGAGAGACAGAGAGAGAGAACCTGAGAGACAGAAAGAGAGAGAGAGAGAGAAACCAGAGAGACAGAACCAACAAAAACATTTTTTTTCACAAAGACATGGGACATTAACATACCAACAATGGAATTATGGACAATGACTACACAGTGATACACAGAACAATGAATACACAATGAAACTACAACAAAAAGGGCACAGCCCATTCCAAATGTCTTTGTAGAAATGTTTTTATTGCTGGACGTCACCGTGCGGAATCCCCGCCGTGCGGAGTCCCAATAGCCCTGGGTCCATGATGGACCCATAACCACGTCCGGGGCTATGGGCCATGAAGGGTGGAATGGCTGTGCAGAGGGACATGGAGGGACTTGGGAAACGCCCCACGTGGGCGGCGTGACTTGGGGAATGCCCCACGTGGGTGCCATGACTTGGAGAATGCCCCACGTGAGTGCCGTGACTTGAGGAACGCCCCATGTGGGCATTGTGAGTTGGGGAACACACCACGTGGGCATCATGACTTGGGGAATGCCCCACGTGGGCACCATGACTTGGAGAATGCCCCACGTGAGTGCCGTGACTTGGGGAATGGCCCATGTGGGCACCGTGACTTGAGGAGCGCTCCACTTGGCCTGGGAGCGTGGCCGAGCATCTCTCCTAGCTGCTCTGGACCAATGCACGGCCAAGGGCAGAGTCTCCGCACAGACAGCGGCAGAGGGGATCTCCTTTGGCACAGGCTGACTGGCCTGTACAGCCTCTGGAGTAGGCTGGACAGTGTTGCACTGAGCCGAGGGTGCGGCTTCCTCTGCACATTGCGCCAGAGGCGTGGCTTCCTCTGCACAGACAGTGACAGAGGGCGTGGGAGCCTCTGTAATGACCTCAGCCGTGGGTGGAGCCTCCACGATGACCAGGGCAGTTTCCATGGGTGCCAAGGGCGGTGCTAACTTCTCAGGTCATGCAAGCGGTGTGGATATTGGGACTGGCATGGCTGGGGGTTTGGTGGCTGGCTCTTCATCGGCCGCCACTGCACACTCCATTGCCGAGGCGGCTTCTTTCTCCACTATGCTGAGCTCCAGTGATGCGGCTGCCCGCCATGCGCGCTTCTTCTCGGCTCTGCATGCCTTGCTGCTGCTGTGCTTTTCCGCTTCTGCACCTGCTTCTCCGCTTCCAGCATCTTTGTCCACCATTCGAGAGTGCAACAGGGCTGAAAGGAGTCCAGAAACTCAACGGGAAGGTGGGTAAGATGTTGTCTGATGAGGTCCATGACCTCACTCACCTACCTACTTCCACGGTGTATCTGGATTCTCTGCTCCACACACTCGCTCCTGGTGCAGACCTCTCCCCGTTGTGGGTCGCTCATTTTGTAACAGGCAGACTGGAGTCACAGGAACTTCACAAAACACAGTTTATTTAACAGTGCACATGGGCACTAAACATAGACACAACAAACTTCACGAGGGTATTACATTCAAAGAGCGACAGGACACAACACACAAGGGAGGATTTTATACATGGCATGATTACACTGGAACGAGAGGCAGGTGGAAACAATAACATGACGTAACCAGGGGTGTGAAACACAACGCAGACAGACGGAAGTAGATGGGAGCTATGTGAGGATGTGACAATAGTTTTCTTACTTTTGTGATCAAAAACGTTTATTTGAATCTCAATTTTGAGGCTGTTCTGTAAAATAGTTTTTAAATAAACAATACATATAGCAACTTCTGATCAATCCATATCAACTACAGACTTAAAATAATGTACAGATTTAAGCCACCCACTTCCGGTTAAACCACACCTAATTCCGGTTTAGGCCCCGCTCACTCCGAGTACAGATATGGATACAGATAATTTAGATGGTTGAACAGATACAGATACAGATAGTGGTGTACTCACTCATCCCTAGTGTTGAAAAGTATTTATTTGTTCTGGATACCAGGTTTTGAGATCAATTGAAAAGATGTCTCTTCCAGCACAAGTTGAAGAAAGTCAGGAGACCAGCGGAGTGTTCTTTATTATTGAAGATGATGTGATGAGCAGATCTGCAGTCTCTGTCACCTCGTTGTCTGTCCACCTCGCTGTCTAACTTCACTGTGTAAAAGTCAGGTTTTTATAGAGAATGCAGCCCCCTCTAGCCAACAGTAATAGTAATTTAGCTGACCATGGGGAAACACAGTGGGACAGTGGGATTCAATCAGCCTTGTCAAGATAACAGTGATTAGCATGGTCTTGTTAAGAGTAAACACTCAGCACAAACATGTGATCACTTAGGGAAAGCGCTGACTAATACAGAAAAATTACAACACTAGCTACTGTGCTCTTTTCTGTCCACCCCTTTCGTGCCCTTCAGATTTTCTCTGGAGTCTACATATTCTCTCTTTGACATAAGGTCCTTGCTATGTTTTGTGGAAACACCACCTTCTGTTTCTTGTCATATATTTTTTTAGTAAGGATTGCTTTCTGTACCAGTTTGTACTCTGTCTTTATCTTACACCCTCACACTGTTAGAACCATTTTTTGGTTCTGGGGTTCGACTGTAATACTGAGCTGTACACACAGGTAGAATGCAGGATTCCTGCGTCCTCCTCGGCCTACAGTGCACTGGGGGAATTCAAATGACCACAGAGACAAAGTCTTTACCCAATAAGTTCCCGGTTTATTGTTCAGAACAGCAGAGTATATATGCTTTAGAGAGACAAAGACATACAGGTTTGGGATTGTGTGATCATATGATTGGTTGAAAGTGAAGAAGACTAATGACTGGTTTAAAATGATTATAGTCATGTTGTTAGAAGACCCAAGGTTAGCTAAGTGGACCTGTGGCAGTGAGTCTAAACAGGATAGCTTTGGAGCATTGTTAATCAGATAAGATAAGATAAGAAAAGATAATCCTTTATTAATCCCACAGCGGGGAAATTTGCAATGTTACAGCAGCACAGGAAACAGACAGAGGAAACATGTGAGGAATGTATAGACAATATATATTAAAAAATAATAATAAGTATATATTAAAAAATAATAATAAGTATATATATATATATATATATATATATATATATATATATATATATATATATATATATANATATATATATATATATAAACTAAGCCTTGTTAACCAGACATTGTTGTCACTGAAAGTTAGAGGCAAGACCTCTGAAGTGTAATCTATGGCTTTGGAGCCAGCTAGTCTTGAAACTAATGTCACAAAGCATGTGTGTGGAGTCATGAATTTAGGAAGAGGAGAGCAGGTCTGAACTCCAAGGACCTGTCTTATACATCTATGAATCTAATACACACTTGTACCACCAATTTCTGTTTCTCTGCCTCACCCGCTAGATGAAAATCATCCTAAATTTGCATCTGATCTTCTTATGATTTTCATGCTTTTGCATAGTCTCACCTTTCTCACCAAAACATCAAATGTGATTGTCATCAAATGTGGTGTTGGTGGTTGGTGTAGACCTGGTAGTATTTCCTGGCCTTGACTTAAATGGTTGTATGATAGCAGGTAGGTGAATATTGTGTTTATAGTGGACCTCTTTTTGTAGTTGTGGTATATGATTTGTATCAGGTTTTAGTCATGCTTAGTGGGTATTACATCTATTATGATGTCACAGTTTCAGGTACAATATTTCCTAGATGATCCTAGTATCAAAGCTGTTGAAACATAGAAATGTGATATCATGGCTATAGCTATGGACACTTCAGCATTCCCATAATGAGGGCTATGTTAAAGAAAGATATACATGTCATGTCATGTCATACGCCGTCATTGCTTTGCGATGGTAGGCTGCACAGACGAGTCACTTCTCTCCAACGCCATCTGTCTGTGGTTGCTTGTAGCAGGCTAGCACCTGATAATCCAGTCCACAAGATATACATAGAATAGTAATTAGTCATTTTGTGATATAATCAGGTTGTAGCAACCAGACCTCCCTTATTTTTTATTTCCTTTTTATATGTTTTCAGTCCATTCAGTTATAGTAGTTAATTCAGTTGGAACAGTTACAGTGTATGGACACTAGAGGGCGAGCTTTCAAGTGGGCTTTTTTTTGTGCAGTGTTGAAAACGCATTGAAAGCTGCATAGCTTACTGTTTTTCTCAGTTTGCAGGTAACTCTAATATAAAATATCCTGTAAAATCAAGAACTAAGGGTGTCCATATGATTTTAAAACCTTTGTTAGCAGTTATAACCATATTAATGAGTTTTTAAGAAAACATGTTTTTGTTTAAACCAAAAACTGCATAGCTTACTGTTTCTCTCGGTTTGCAGCTTGATAGAAATAAAGAACACTACAAATCTACACACGTGGATGTCTCTTGTCTTTGTATGCGCAAAAATTTAGTAGAGCTAGGTGTGGTGGAGCTTCTACACCTTTTGGGGGCAGCACTTTGGATGAGAGCCCTTCACCTAACCCGGAAGTGACTATGGGGGGTCTTGATGTAACAGGTGGTCAAGCTGATTGTGATGTAAGAGCTGTTTTATGTTCTAGGCTCCCCTGTTTGTGTTGATTTATCTTTTGGCTTAACAGCAGAACCTGTGGATTTGCACCTAGCTCACCTCCAGATTGAGGCTAAAGAGTTATAAGGCAATCAGGAAGAGGACACAAAGTACATTTTTAATAAGAAGATTGCTTTATTTGCTTAAGCTTTGACATGTCAAAGTCTAGAAAGCTGTTCTGCCTCTCCAATTCCAACACTCTATTCTTATACCACTCAGTATGTATACATCTGCATACAAGGGGAGTGAGTTCGCCCTCCTGCTTACACAGAACAGAAATAGCATCAAGATATCTTAACCGCTTAGCCCCAATAATGTCAGCACCTGTTATTTCAAAAAAGAGACACTAAGAACAGAACATCTTAGTGCCTTGCTCTACCCTGCTAAAAAAGGTCATACACTTGAATGTCTTGACACCCTGTTCTGCTGAGAAATGTCACTCATATTTAAAGAGAGATGTCACGTATGTGCCTTTGAGTATAATGTGCAGCATAAACACATCTATATTTCTGTTTATCTAGTATAAGCATTGACAAAATAGTATCAAATTTTCTCATAATCCCTCTTTTTTATCACTCCTGATTAAAAGTATTCATATGTATGCCATCAAGTAGAAACCTTCTCACTCCAGAGAGTTTTAAGACTCAACCATCATCATAAATACAATGGGGCCAAAAAATATTTAGTCAGCCACTGGTTGTGCAAGTTATTGTACTTAGAAAGATGAAAGAGGTCTGTAATTTTCATTATAGGAACACTTCAACTATGAGACAAAATGAGAAAAAAAATCTAGGAAATCATATTGTAGGATTTTTAAAGAATTTATTTGTAAATTACGGTGGAAAATAAGTATTTGTTCACCTAGCAACCAGTGAGAACTCTGGCTCTCACAGACATTAGTTCTTTAAGAAGCCCTCCAATTCTGCACTAATTACCTGTATTAACTGCTCCTGTTTGAACTTGTTAAGTCTATAAAAAGACACCTGTCCACACTGTCATTCAATCACACCCCAAAGAGCTTTCTAAGGACAACAGGGACAAAATTGTAGACCTGCACAAGGCTGGGATAAGCTACAGGACAATAGACAAGCAGCTTGGTGAGAAGGCAACAACTGTTGGCACAATTATTAGAAAATGGAAGAAACACAAGGTGACTGTCTGGGGCTCCATGCAAGATCTCACTTTGTGGGGTAAGGATGATTTTGAGGAAGGTCAAGAGTCAGCCCAGAACTATACAGGAGGACCTGGTCAATGACCTGAAGAGAGCTGGGTCCACAGTCTCAAAGAGAACCATTAGTAACACACTATGCCATATCATGTAGAGCATGCAAGATCCAGGCCTGTTTGAAGTTAACCAATGACCAGAGGAGGCGGGAGAGAACGTCATGTGGTCAGATGAGACCAAAATAGAGCTTTTTGATACCAACTCCACTCGCCATGTGTGGAGGAAGAAGAATGCCGAGTTGCATCCCATGAACAACATACCTACTGTGAAAAATGGGGGTGAAAACATCATGCTTTGGGGCTGTTTTTCTGCAAAGGGGACAGAATGACTGATCCGTGTTAAGGGAAGAATGAACGGGATCATGTATCATGAGATTTTAAGCCAAAACCTCCTTCCATCAGTGACGGCATTGAAGATGGGACATGGCTGGGCCTTCCACCATGACAATGATCCCAAACACACCACTTGGGCACTGAAGGAGTGGTTCTGTAAAGGTCCTTGAGTGGCCTAGAAAATTTGTGGAGAGAGTTGAAAGTCCATGTTGCCCAGCGACAGCCCCAAAACATCAATGCTCTAGAGGAGTTCTGCATGGAGGAATGGCCCAATCTACCAGCTACAGTGTGTGCAAACCTGGTGAAGACTTACAGGAAACGTGTGATGTCTGTCATTGCCAACAAAGGTTATGTTACAAAGTATTGAGTTGAACTTTTGTTTTTGACCAAATACTTATTTTCCACCATAATTTACAAATAAATTATTTAAAAATCCTACAATGTGATTTCCTGGATTTTTTTTTCATTTTGTCTCTCATAGTTAAAGTGTACTTCCAGTCTTACTGTAAATATCTAATGGAATTGTACAAAAAAGGCTGTGAAAGATATAGTTTACATTTACATTACATTTACAGCATTAGGAAGACGCTCTTATCCAGAGTGACATACAACAGTGCTTTGATTTCATTAAGACAATTATCTCTGATAGTACAGACGGGTTAGAGTCCAAACAACTCTTCAGTACAGTCACTGCTAGAGCAACCATTACTACTACCCTAGAAGAAAGGAAAGATACACAATTAACCACAATATAAGAGTATAACAATGCATTACAACAAGAGATTTAAACTAGTGCTGGCTTAAGTGGTCCATGAAGAGATTGGTCTTCAGTCTGCTTTTGAAGACAGTGAGAGACTCTGCTGTCTGAACAGCCAGTGGGAATTCATTCCACCACTTCGGTGCAAGGACAGAGAAGAGTCGAGATGTTCATTTTCCACGTGTCTTGAAGGTTGGTGGGTTGAGCCGAGCCATATTGGAAGCTCTGAGGGTTTGAGGTGCAACTTGAGACTTGACCATTGCCATTAGGTAGAAAGGGACTGGTCCATTACTTGCTTTGTAGGCAAGCATCAGGGATTTGAATCTGATGTGGGCAGCTACAGGAAGCCAGTGAAGTAAGCGCAGCAGTGGAGTGATGTGAGAGAACTTGGGTTGATTGAAGACACCAGTAAAGCAGTTGATTTCATGCATTGTCTAGACCTTCAGTGCACTGCAAATGTGCATGAAGATAGAGAGAAAAGCTATGAGAGGGTTTGGGAAGAGCAGGTAGGCACAAGCAAATTTCTGCTCTTAAGTCATCTATACTGGAACCAGTAGTTGTGTAGTTTCACTTGTCATGTCAGATAAACCTGGGTGTAGTCAGAAAAAGATGTTTCAAGTATCAGGTTCCACACCCCATGTCTCATTGACTAAGCCAGTGGTAACTGAGTGGAAGGATCTGGGACCCTGGACAAAACAGGTCACAGATCACCAGGTCTCTGACTAGACAACCATACGCATAACAAGTATAGTCCAACACTGGGGGTGTATGAACAAAATATATTTCTCACTGTTCAACTAAAAAGAAAAATATGTCTGGTAACACTGGAACTCAAGGCTAATCACCATTCGACATCAGCCCTTTGTTCCAGAATGTTCCGGACAAACTGTAGGTAAAGGGGAAACATGATATAGGATTGATAAAGTTTGACTAAAACAAACACAATATCCATTAAAGCCTGAGGCTGTTGAGGGCATTAGTACCCTGTTTGATTCATTGCTCAAAGCTGGAGTTATAATTCTGTGTCCAGATAGCCTGGATCACAAGAGCTCTCTACTTTTCATTCTCTCAACTCTGTGGTGGCCACACAAGCTAAGTAGATTCTCTTCAGTGTGCCAGCTGTGAAAAAATGCCAAATGCAGTGTGTGTGATCTCTTTAGCCACTGAGGCTACTGCTACAATCTCTCATGTTCAAGTTAAGTTAAGTCAAGTGGGCTCTGCTTTCACCTTCTTTACTAAAACCTTTCACAGATACATCCTGGACATCTGTCTTCACTACAACAAAGGCTCCACCTCAGCCTGCACAACTCTCCCTTTCCCAACCCTGTTCCACACTTGAATGTATTCTGGCTACAGACTAATCTTTGTCAAGCCAACATCTCAGCCTGCTTCTCGCCATGCTACAATCATACCATATTCCTATCCATGCCACCATCACAGCCTATTCCTTGCTAAGCCAAAGTCACAGCCTACTCTTAGCCAAGCCAAAGCCACAGCTTATTCAAAGCTAAGCCACGGCCACTGTCTACTCCAAGCCAAAGTCAGATCTTCTCTAAGCTAAGCCTAAGTCACATGCCTATCCAAGCTAAGCCACATCCATGGGCATAACTTATCAATGAGCAGTTATTTATACTAAGGGCAACCACAGGCCTGTCTACATTACAGCTACAGTATACCACATTTCAGTCCCAAGCCAGGGGATGCTACTAAAGTGCAGTTTGGAACTCCTGTTGCCTTTTGTGTTGTTTAAGTGGCAAAAATAAAGCTCAGATATGGAATCCACTTACTTGTCATAGCCTGGGATGCTATGACCAAGCCCTTAGACAAATGGGCTACAATATTCCTAGGTTACAACAAGCAGTAAGCAGATGCTAGCTAGCTAATTTTACAGCTCAAGCAAGGTCATCAAACAGCTGCCAAACATTTCCTGGCATTAACCATGGAGTGTTTCTGGGATGAGGCCATGCTTAATACCATATACCTCAAAGTGATGATTTGCAAAAGGAAATTGTATGTAAATATGATCAGCTCTCCCTCAACCAAGTTATTCAGTTGTCTGTGCACCTGGATAATCTACTCCAAACTCACCAGAAGCCCCGCCTTCCCTCACCCCACAGACAAAATGCGATTTCCAGGTCTCCCAAGCATATGGAGATCAGCAATACTTGGGTGAATTCAGAAGAAAGAATGCACTGCCTTCGGGAGAGGTTGTGTTTTTACTGTGGCAGTGACAATTATATGGTTCAGCAGTGTCCTCTCAAAGCCGAGGACCCTGGTATGACTACAGTGAGCTTAAACATAAAAATGACACATAAAAGCAAAAAAATGTACTCTGTCTGTAGTCCTAGATGGTGTCTATTTAGATCAGGGGTGTCAAACTCAAATACACAGTGGGCCAAAATTTTAAACTAGGATAAAATCATGGGCCAGCATTAACATTTATTGAAAAAAAAAAAAATCACCCAAACAACTTTTGCTTAAAACTTTTGAATATGGAACAATCAATGCTTAACACACATGCAAAATTTAATATAAAACACAATGGCATTAATTTCTTAAATAAAATTCAAATAAAAATCGAATGCCTCATTTGTAACTTTCTGATTTATATTTCAACAGTAACCTTTTTCCACATGCTAATAATACATTTAAAAATAAAAATAGCAACAATAAACTAATATCTTTCAATGAATGTGCAACCAAAAGTGCATAAAAACAACATTAATTATAGCTCAGTTTGCTACACACTGATCATCTCTGATGTGTTCAAGCCGGATACCTGGCATCTTGGATGCTAGTTCATCAATGTCTGGGCTCAGGCTCTGAGCTGAGGAAATCCTCAGAATTGAGCAAAGGTGCTCATCAGTCAGTGTTGCCAAACATGGAGAGCATCTGAGCAGCTTGGGTGCAGAGCTTAGGCATTGTGTCCGGGATGAAATGTGGAAACTGCAGCGCCCACAGGATCATACTTTGACTTGGTTGGTGCGTTTTCCACGTGAACTCCAAACGGATTACTGAGCAGTTCAAACTTACATTTCGGGACATCAAAGTCGGCAAATCGCCAGCTAAACTCTGTACACTGAGTACACCATACCTGTCAAGTGTCCCGTTTTGGCCGGGAAACTACCGTATTTTACCCCTCTTTCCCGGCGTCATCCCGTATTAGTATTTTCCCGTAAATTTCCCGTATTATACTTAAAA
>BRDA01074058.1:0-10950 GCA_036984385.1 Crenuchus spilurus | reverse complement strand
TGGTGAACTATGGTGAACAATTATGAAAAATGTATGATCACACTATGTATGACTTTTGTTTTGTATCACATTTGATACATCAAGTATTTTTTCATCACAGCAAGTTGTTTAAATGAACAAAATGTGACAGTCCGATAAGGTTACATTCACATATAATGAGACACAGACTGACACAAACAGAGGATATGTATAGGGGCAGTAATCAAGACACACATGAGGGAACAGACCTGAACAATGACGTGACATTACACGGGGTGGAAACATGATGAAACACACCAGGAAATGGGTGAGGGCTAAGTGGGGACGTGACACAAAACTATACAGAACATAATTTTTTTTAACCCCTTATACACTGTTTCCGTTTCATTCATTTTTATTCCAACTCAAAAATCTGCATGTATCCTCTGGTGCATGCAGTGCATGGATCATCCACCAGGGCAAGAGTCATGTATTTGAGTGTATACATCAGCTTTTCCTTATATATTAGTAATTATATGTATATACAGTGAGGAAAATAAGTATTTGAACACCCTACGAATTTGCAAGTTCTCCCACTTAGAAATCATGGAGGGATCTGCAATTTTCATCTTAGGTGCATGTCCACTGTGAGAGACATAATCTAAAAGAAAAAATCCAGAAATCACAATGTATGATTTTTTAATAATTTATTTGTGTGTTACTGCTGCAAATAAGTATTTGAACACCTGCCAGTCAGCAAACATTCTGACCCTCAAAGACCTGTTAGTCTGCCTCTAAAAAGTCCACCTCCACTCCACTTATTATTCTAAATTAGAAGCACCTAAAGACACCTGCCCACCCCACACAATCAGTAAGACTCCCAACTACTAACATGGCTAAGACCAATGAGCTGTCCAAAGACACCAGAGACAAGATTGTAAACCTTCTCAAGGCTGAACATTACTGTCAATTTCCCTCTGACTGGGGCTCCATGCAAGATCTCACCTCATAGTGTATTAGTGATCCTAAGAAAGGTGAGGAATCAGCCCAGAACTACACGAGAGGAGCTGGTCAATGACCTGAAGAGAGCTGGCACCACTGTTTCCAAGGTTACTGTGGCTAATACACTAAGACGTCATGGTTTAAAGTCATGCATGGCAAGGAAGGTTCCCCTGCTTAAATCAGCACATGTCCAGGCCCATCTTAAGTTTGCCCATGACCATTTGGATGATCCAGAGGAGTCATGGGAGAAAGTGCAGTAGTCAGATGAGACCAAAATAGAACTTTTTTGTCTTAATTCCACTCGTCGTGTTTGGAGGACGAAGAATGATGAGTACCATCCCAAAAACACCATCCCTACTGTGAAGCATGGGGGTGGAAGCATAATGTTTTGGGGGTGTTTTTCTGCACATGGGACAGGACGACTGCACTGTATTGAAAGAGGATGACCGTAAGAAGCATATCAAGGTTCTGGAGTGGCCTAGCCAGTCTCCAGACCTAAACCATATAGAAAATCTTTGGAGGGAGCTCAAACTCCGTGTTTCTCAGTGAAAGACCAGAAACCTTACTGATCTAGAGAAGATCTGTGTGGAGGAATGGGCCACAATCCCTGCTGCAGTGTGTGTAAACCTGGTGAAAAACTACAGTAAACGTTTAACCTCTATAAAGGCTACTGTACCAAATATTAACATTGATTTTCACAGGTGTTCAAATACTTATTTGCAGCAGTAACACACAAATAAATGATTAAAAAATCATACATTGTGATTTCCGGATTTTTTTCTTCTAGATTATGTCTCTCACAGTGGACATGCACCTAAGATGAACATTTCAGACCCCTCCATGATTTCTAAGTGGGAGAACATGCAAATTTGCGGTGTGTTCAAGTACTTATTTTACTCCTTGCATATATATATAATGATGCTTAAAAGATATAGTGTAATTGTGGTACATATTGTTTTTAACTTTCTGTGCTTTTAGAGATTTTAAACTCTTCATACATCTGCTTTCTCAAGGGTGTTGTGTTTCACATGTTGGAAAATCAGTGAAATGCCCTTAACTTGTAGATGCATGCAGTGCAGTTCAATATTTTCACAGCGGTTGACTACTCAATAGTTTAAATACTGTTTAATAATGGAGCCAAAAATTCCATAAAACAGCTGTGATTACTTCCCAATAAGCATTTGCTGTTCAGACATCAGTGAATTATTATTATTTTTTGCTACGGTAGTGTTGATGTGTAAGCTGGACTATGAACAGCTGGACAATGACCTTTGAATGTTGTTGGTGGTCTCGGATACAACATCAACCAGATCTTCAGCCAAATCAATCTTCTCACTTGAAGCTCAACAACAACAAGATGGACGGATACAATCAGAGGACTCGTGAAGCTATTATCATCTTTTTATCTGAATCTGAATTTTTGTAATCTGAAATGATCAGAAAATGTGTTTTGTATTATAACATCTTTACAATATGCTACAAATGTAGAGCTTTTAGATTTTTAGCTCCAGAAATCTTTTATTTCAGGCTGCACAGCACTAAAGGGACATTATGCCAGTTCAGCCTACAACTCAGATTTGTGCCACAAGAGGGCACTTTCAGCAGTTGTATTTGTTTGGGACTCAAATATCAAGACTTGTAACTGAAGAAATGACATGTGAATCTTTAACATGTGAAGTACTATACACAGCTGAAATGATAATAAAAAGTTCTTGAACTCTTGACTTTTTACCATGTCTTCGCTTGGTGTATTTTTATGTATCAACACATTGGACAACATAAATAAAAAATATGTTTTTATACTATAAAAACACAAATATACTAAATAAAGCTGTAAAATATTGAGAAAAATTGTATATGTATAAACATATGATGGCGATCAAGTGAAGCTGATTTACAACTACTTACAACAAAAAGCAGCTGTGGTGCCTTGATTGTCCACGGCTTCACATTTAGCAATTTTTAAATCAAGTATAAACAAGCATATCTCTGTTTTTACTTGATCTATTTACGTCAACCTAACACTAGTCTAGAGCTTCAAGACAGAACTTTCAAAAAAACCTGACAGCAGTGTTCAACGTAACTTTGTTTTAATGCTGTGATGGTGTGAACCGGACATATGATTTGATCATACTAGCATGATTGGCATTTCCACAGGGTTTAGGAGAAGCGTGAAAATTCAAACAGAAGACAGAATATTCTGGGAAGCACTATTCCTATGGCCACGAGGAGTCTGAGGTGCTGACATTGCATTGAAATGCTCCTCTTTCCTCTTTTTCTAACTGCTTAAGCTGATGGAACAGTTCTGCTCTAGATCTTCTAAAAGAAGAAGTCTAAGTGTGAGAACATGACGTAAGCTAGCAGCTGATCAGATACCAATCCTACTGCATTGTTTCTACGATCCCTGTGACCGTTTCACAAAGAACACCTACACAGCTTCATTGTCTGGAGCAGCTGAATAACAGGATCCCACGGTTTGAGATATTTCCAGCCTTGGTGCAGGTTAAGCATACTCCCGCTGTTGATTTTGTTGTTGCTTCTTTCGCCACCTCCTGGGTTCACACACACAGATATAAAACTACCAAAAAAAGTTGCTCGCCATTTCCGTCCCTTTTGTGGGGCCAGAGGCACCTAACCGAGAGCTGAAAAAGCAGCAGGTATGTATTCATCCTGCCTGAAAGCCGTGAGGTTTAAAAGAGAAAGAAATTCGTTCTCATTTCAAAGGGAAACTATGTCTGGAGAATAGAGCCTGAATAAAAAGTAGAAATGTGTTTTAGTGGATGGAATAACCTATTCCTATGCACCACATTTTTGTGGCTCAATGACACACAAGACTTTTCCTGGCCTGCCTTCCGAATTACCTTTTTCATTTTGACCTTTTTAACTTACTTTGTCTCTCATGTTGCACAATGTGGGATTTTGATCGATGTGTAACCTCATGTATATACTCCAGTGAAACGGGAAGTCAAAGGTTACTTGAGTGTATCCCTAAAAGAAAAATTTAAATGGAAAGCTGCAGTGACATTTTGTTTCTCAAAAATTGTAGAGCTGCCCCGAGTGGCTCAGTGAACTAAGGCGCTGTTATTGTGATCTGAGGAAGGCGAGTTCAAATCCTGATCACGCTGCTTGCCATCGGCAGCTGGGGCCCAAAAAAAGTAAAATTGACCATGCTCTGCGTGGGTAAGATGGCACTCTTTCCACAGCACTACTAAGTAATCTCAGGTGTCTACCAGGGGACCATCAGAACTGGGGATCCTGCGCATTCCTCTGAGCACATTGGCTGCCTGGCGGTGATGTAACCGTTGGAAAAGAGGCGGAGCTTCACTTCACATGCATCGGCCTGTATGAGTCTGCACCCTCCTAGATTCAGGAACATTACAAGTGATAGTGAGAGTCAACGAATCAATCACAGTCAATTGGCTACCAAAGACATTGGGGAGAACAAAAAATAAATAAATAAAAATAAAATAATGAAATAATAATAATACATCCATATAATTTCATTTATAATAGAAAACCCAGTGTGACAGAGATGTTCTCAGATGTTCTGAAGGTGTACTGGAGTACAAAAGACTAGAAAATACATTTGAACAGTAGGTGCATTAGTGAGCAAGTACTCAGAGCTTCCAGGAAATAATAATTAAGTATATTAGTATAATTCTTACAATTCAGTTTTACAGTGACACTTTAATCTTCCACTCATTGTTTTTTCTTTCTTCATCATCAAAGCATCAATGTAACCCAACTCAGCAATGGCAGAGAGCAACGAGTTCCTGCTCTGATGTTGAGCAGATGGGTCAGTAATGGCTGCTGTGTGATTTGTATAAATGAACTGGCTACTTTCTTGGAAACTACATGTACGTTCTGCTGACAGTGGAGAGAGGAATACAGTGTATGAGCTTGTAATGGACCTGCAAGAGATAATCTGTGTAATCCACACCGCATGCCATGGCGGATTATCTATTTATAGCCAAGACGTTTATACCTGGGCATTGGTAGATGAACATCTGAGTCACTCTTCATGACAGCAAGGAACCAACACACTGTCAGACTGATGACAAACCTCATATACACAAGACCTCAATGAACCCATGTGATGTGTTTAGCTTCATTCCTGTGATGTTTTAGGTACTTCTAATTCATGTTTACATAATCATTTTGCCTTAATCTTAATCTTCTAAAATCAAACACACTGTCCCTGCTCCTCTTTCTCAAACTTATTTATGCAAAGTAGATTTGCATTATGGCAGACAAACCTTTGAGAAGAAGAAGTGAGAAGACTGAGAGGGAGAGAGAAGAGGTGCCATGCATCTGTGTGTATGTACAACTCCAATTGCAAAACTAAAAATGTCAAATTGGGGCAGCCATGGCCTAGTGGTAAGGATCTGGTCTTGTGACCAGAAGGTCACTGGTTCGATTCCCAGACAGGACATGACTTAAGTGCCCTTGGCCTTGAGCAAGGCACCTAACCCCCTAACTGCTCCCCGGGCACCGGTAGATGAGCGCTGCCCACCGCTTCGGGCACAAATTCTCACAGCCTAGTGTGTGTGTGTTTCACTGCACGAATGGGTTAAATGCGGAGGTCAAATTCCGTTGTGTGAAAAATCACATTGGTTAATCTTAATCTTAAATAAAAACAGAATGCAATGATTTACAAATCTCACATAATTCTATTTATTCTGATTCTATCTGTTCTATCTATCTATTATCTATTATCTTTTATCTATTCTGATTTTTTCAGAATATAACAATGAAGACATAACTAGGGATGAGCGAGTACAGCACTATCTGTATCTGTTCAACCATCTAAATCAGGGGTGTCAAACTCCAGTCCTGGAGGCCAGATTCCTGCTGAGTTTGATGATTTCTCTGCTCTGACACTACAAATAAACCTGCTCATTACCTGCTGTTTGATCAGGAAGATCACCAAACTCTGCAGGAATCCGGCCCTCCAGGACTGGAGTATGACACCCCTGATCTAAATGATCTGTATCCATATCTGTACTCTGAGTGGGCGGGGCCTAAACCGGAATTGGGCATAATTTGACAGGAAGTGGGTGGGGCTTAAAGCAGTATATTATTTTTTAAGTCTGAAATTTATATGAATTGATCAGAAGTTGCGATATGTATTGTTTATTTGAAAACTATTAACAGAACAGCGTCAAATCAAATCAATGTTTTTAATCACAAAAGTAAGAGAACTATTTACAGAACAAGTTTTTTTTAATAAACTCAGAACATGAATATTTTAAGTGCATGAATGAATCCACTTATGCAGTAGGAAATTATGAACTACTAAGTGCATGAACAAGAGTCGTCATACTTAACACAACTTCCTTTTTTTATTTTATGATCAAACTGATTTTTTCTTTCATTTATTTATGTAACTACGTTACTACCTAACGTTTTTGGCATTTTTTTTCCACACAAAGTTAAACAATGTTGATTAAGGTAGGTAGGTGTGTGTGTGTGCACCACTGAGTGACTGTGTGAGAGGGAGTGAGAGTGCAGCATAGCTCTGGCAGAGACATGTAGGGGCGGGCGTTCAGTGTGACTGGCCATTCACCGATCGTGAAGACAATTCGTTACCCAATGAGGATTTTCCTTCAGCATGAGCATGGATATTGACGAGTTTTACTCGTTTAATGATCGTACTCGTCACAAATTGCTTTATCCGTACCGGATACTTGTCTGAAACAAGTATTTGGCTCAACCCTAGACATAAGAGATGTTGAAAGTGAGACATTTTACTATTTCATGAAAAATATTAACTTATTTAGAACTTGATGGCAGCAACAGATCTCAAAAAGAAGCAATGAAAAGAGTATTTGAGAGAGGCAGAGGCTCTCAGAAGCAAAATGGGCAAAGGTTAATCATTTTGCAAAAATACTGCATCTAAAATTGTGGAACAATTTAATGAAAATATACCTCATAGGTCACTGTATTAAAAACAAACATGATTCTGGACTGAAATTCACTGCATGGGCTCAGGAACATTCTTCTCCCAAAACTCCAGCAATTGGTATTGTTACTTCCTGTATTTTTATATGTATGATGTATTTTTGATAATAATTGACCTTTCTACATCAATGGTAAAGTCTGTGGTCTTTCCTGTTGTAAATGGGTGGAGCTTTAATGCTTTTGTGATGTCAAAAATTAACTCAATACAGCTTGACTTGAGCAAATGGGACATTTTGAAACATCATCAATATTTACAACATAATACACTGGGCTACCAAACCGCTATTTAGAATAAAAGCCAGGACTTTAAATTAATAAAAAAATATCACCTATAACTCAGATTCCAGACTAAGCACAGACTCATTCAGTTCATGATGCCGTGCTAATGAGTTCAGTGTGGTACTTCTGGCCTCCAATTAGAGCTAAAGTGCATAACAAATAGGTCATCAAAAGGCCGTGGAGTGACTCGGTGGTCAGTTGAAGCTTCCTGTTTGGTACATTCTTAAAAATAAAGGTCACAAAATGTTCAAGTACGATTCTACAGAAAAAAACACTTGAGTTTCACACCAATAATCAAGTGACCTTTTAATATTTCATGACAAAAAGAAAGAAAAAGTGATCTTGTGAAAAAAAGGTGAGACTGATCATGTGAAAGTCGTAATATAGGTCACCGTCTTGTGATCATGTGATGTCAGACACTTCACATGTGAAATCTCACTTTTTTTCTGCAAAACATTTGGTGTTGAGCTTTTAAAGTATGAAGTTCTTCACACAACACAGTTTGTCACACAACACATTCAAAAAGAATGTTCTTTAGATCAGTTCTTCTTTAGCACCATGTTAAAGAACGCTGTTTGGCACCAGAATGCCAATTTTGACAATTTGATGGTATCAGTGCACTGATGTTAATGCAGCTCTCACAGTCTAATTGTGTTTCAGGACACAGCATAACTTACTGTGTGCTTTAAACAATAACAAAACTTGTGTAGCTGAATGCTGTATCGGCCATCTTAGAGCAGGAAATGTTGACCTACTACAAATACGAAGAAATCTGATCCAAGATCAGTCTTGAAGGAGAAGGAAAGGAAAGGAAAGAAGGAAAATTTGGACCTCAAGCATGATTTTTGATGAACTGCTCACTCCCTAAAGAACCGTTCAGTTGGTGTTCGCAATGGATCAAAGTTGACAGAACCTTAATGTGAAGGCTTCATACCATTCAAAAGTGTTTCTTACATCTGTACATTCAATCTTTATCTGAATTGTATGTCTGAATGTAAATGGCCTAATTAGACCCATTTAATAAGCTTAGCGTATTGTTCTAAAAAACCCATTTAAAATGCAAAGAGTTCACCAGTGCACGTGTTGTCAGGTCAAGTAGCAAAAGATCTGCCAAGAAAAGTAGCGCAACTGATTTGCACTTTATTTTAATGAATCCCAGAGGGACTCTGGAGTGCAAGAATAGGAAAGACTTTGAACAATTATGTGCCATCACTATACAAGGCCTCATTATGCTTCCTCCTACCAACTTTTCTCCTTTAACCTAAGCAAGAGCTGCATGGTTTTCCTCAAAAGCATCCCTGTTGCACAGTCAGGAGGTAATGTACAGTGTTATTGCTCACTGAATTATGCAACATTGATCAGTGAAAACTCACAACAGTTGATGAGGTTACAATCAGTTTAGATTTTTTATTAAAATACACATTTTCTTGAAACGCTGCTTCACATTTGACAGCAGAGGTGACCAGCGCAGCCTTAATTCTACACACTGCTCAAAAATGTATGACAGCCAGTAGATGTAAACAAAATTGTGAAAAATCTCCACTCAATTAGGCTATTAAGGTCAATATAGAAATGTAACAGAGCTTTCTAGAACAAAGTTCCATGGCCCTATGTCTAAATGAAGTCCTATGTTCAATAGAATCCAATGATCCAAGGTCCCTGAGGGTCAATGTTCCAACCAGGGATGTGTCTACATTAGGGGCAGGTGAGGCCCAGCCCCACCAGATGTCGCTGTAGAGCAGTGTGTGATTTTGTTTACATTTATTTTATTTAATTAAACATATTCTAACATAGTTGTGTATTTGACTTATGAAAATGGCAGTAGTTCCCAATACATTTAAAATATTCCTGTATGTGTTGCATCCCAATAGACTTTCAGCAGACTTCATTTAGTTAGTGGGTATGGGGCTGGCTGGTCAGCATCTGTTTAAGCATTTGAGCAGTTGAAAACACTTTGCTCATGTTCGACATGCTTTCAATAAAAAGCTACAGGTTACTCTTATGCTTAGACCATACAGGTAACAGCCAATAAAAAATAAAAAATGTACATACTCAAGCTTATGTGAATATCATTTATGGCATCATAATTGCTATGCAGCTTGCCACTCAAAAACATCACAGTAACTGTTAGTCACTGCTAGCGAGGCGAATTAATGAATCACATCCACAATTAACACACAGACAGTCATCTTATCTCAGTAAATGGTTTATTTTCTTTTTTCATGACTAGAATGGATTGTTTTTAACCTCTTTTACTCCACGGAACCACCGGTGGTTCCAAATTTGCATTCTTTGCATTCAACAGTTCATAACTTTTATCATTCAAAAGGTACATACAAGTTGAAGGTGTCATATGAAAGCTGCAACTGTCCTCTTCAGTAGATTCATTCATTCATTCATTATCACACCCACTTTATCCTTATCAGGGTTGCGGTTCACTTCAGTAGATCATTTATGTAAATATTGAGACATCTAATGTGGAATTTGCTTCAAATAAACTATGCGCCCAAAAATTTAATCCAGAAATATGAATATGATAATTAATTATTATAATTTGATAATATTGATATTTCAATCAATATGTATAAATCATACATCAAATGAAAGGGTTGATTCACAGGATTATGAGAAAAATAACTATCTGTCAAGTGTTCATGATTCCTTTATTTATATGAAATATCTGTAATTTATAATCGCTTTTACTTTTAATTGCTTTTAAGTTATAACTTTTACTGCTATATGTGCATGTTTTTACAACTTTTATATATTATCTTGATATTATTGAATTCCTGATGTTGTTCTGAAACTAACAAACCCTCGTTTGTGTCTCTATGACACGTGTCAAACTCAGTCCTGGAGGGCCGGATTCCTGCAGAGTTTTGTGAACTTCCTGATCAAACACACCTGATTCAGCTCAGCAGGTAATGAGCAGGTTAAATTGTAGGGTCAGACCAGAGAAATCACCAAACTCTGCCCTCCAGGACTGGAGTTTGACACCCCTGCTCTATGATATTTGAGTGCAAAAAAAATCCAAGATTTATTGTCCTCATGCATGGAAAACATATAACGCCTTGTAGGGACCTTTATTTTGAAACTTCTCAACCATTCCTTCAGATGTCATGTGACATTAACACAACTTGATTGGCTGGTTAGCTGAGGGTGTTGCCCTTTAATTTGATACCTCACTTGAGCTGGTCAGCCCATAGACAGCCTACCAGAGCCTTAGAAAGATATTGTCTCAGTTCCTCATACTATATCTTACTGGAACCAATATATGAGAGACTTAGACTGGAAGAAGATTTGGATCTTACCTCATCAATTTCTAGTGACTAATAAAGTAAAGGAAGTTACATTTAAAATATTACACAGATGCTACCCAACAAACCATTATTTAATCAAATTCAAAAAAGATCTTAATTCAAATTGCTTGTTCTGTGATATACACCCAAAAACCCTATTACATCTATTTTGGCATTGTGATTATGTTAAGATGTTTTGGAAAAACTTGATAAGATTTGTTATTGATCATATTGATGTTGAATTCTCTTTGTACAGTGAGGAAAATAAGTATTTGAACACCCTGCGAATTTGCAAGTTCTCCGACTTAGAAATCATAGAGGGGTCTGAAATGTTCATCTTAGGTGCATGTCCACTGTGAGAGACATAATCTAAAAGAAAAAATCCGGAAATCACAACGTATGATTTTTTAAATAATTTATTTGTGTGTTACTGCTGCAAATAAGTATTTGA
>BRDA01074057.1:10000-15251 GCA_036984385.1 Crenuchus spilurus | reverse complement strand
TGTGCCCTGAGATAGATGTGTCATCTCTGATTTAGCCACCGTGAATTGATGACAGTTTTGCAGGTGAATTGCTGAGGTTCCCCTTCATTCCAACACCAATGAAAGTCATGGTTGGAAATCAATATCTGAGTTCAGTGTTTATCAGTAGATCAAACTACAAAAAGAGTTTTGGATTGAGGCCTACAGCACAGCTTGACGGTGAACTCCTCAACCCAAAGCTCTAGCTTGACTCTCTGGGTAAATCTCTTAAGAAGGTTTTTGAGGCCAATGACTGTTTGCTGAGGCTTTTTTTCAGAAGTATTTAGGGGTCCAAGCACTTGATGTACCTGCTACTGAAATATTGAACTCACAGTTTTATGTTGGCTTTCTCAATAAAAGGTTTCTGTAGATTTGGATTTTCTTTTTATTAGAATGATTCTATATTGACGATAAAGCATCAAGACCCTCAAACAGTAAATATTCTTAACAAGTCATATATAACATATACAGGGGTTAGACAATGAAACTGAAACACTGTCATGTTAGTGTGGGAGGTTTCATGGCTAAATTGGACCAGTCTGGTGGCCAATCTTCATTAATGTCACATTGCACCAGTAAGAGCAGAGTGTGAAGGTTCAGTTAGCAGGTAAGAGCACAGTTATATAGTATATTACAATGCACACAACATTATGGTGACATACCAGAGTTCAAAAGAGGACAAATTGTTGGTGCACGTCTTGCTGGCGCATCTGTGACCAAGACAGCAAGTCTTTGTGTCTAAATATTATTGAGCCACTTTGGGGTGTTTTGGAGGAGCGAGTCAGGAAACGGTTTCCTCCACCAGCATCACGTAGTGACCTGACCACTATCCTGCAAGAAGAATGGCTTAAAATCTCTCTGACCACTGTGCAGGACTTGTATATGTCATTCCCAAGACGAATTGACGCTGTACTGGCCGCAAACGGAGGCCCAACACCTACTAATAAATTATTGTGGTCTAAAACCACGTGTTTCAGTTTCATTGTCTAACCCCTGTATTTCATTATAGAAATGTTGAAATGTCATACATCACCATCATATGACTAAGCCATAACTCATGTTGTCATATACACTAGTGCATCTCCAAAAATTTCAGAATTGAATAAAAAAATGTCAAAATATTTTATATTCAGTACATGTAAAGTGACATTTTAAGCCTTTTGTTGCTTTAATGTTGATACTGTTCTAATAAATATAATAAAAGAATCAGATTTTCATGAGCTTTAAGTTATACTGATCAACAGTAAAATGAAAAAGGCTTGACATATGTCACTTTATGTGTAATAATTGTGAAATATGAATGTTCATCTTTTTGAATTAACTCATCCAAAGTGATCTTTTTCACATTACATTTTTGAGATGCACTCGTATATAAGCTCCAAAAAAATCACCTTGCATGTTTAAGGTGGAAGTAACTTAAGGCTCCTGTAGATGGTGCTGCACGAGAAGATCAGGCTATAAATACCTGTTACAGGCTTCATAGACTGAAGAGGTAGTACAGTGCCTTGAATGTCTTGTTTGATGAGTCGTAAAGCTGATGTTTATGATTAGTTAAAATTAGTGATTGCATTTGGGCGTCAAAAGGCCATAGTGTGAAGGAAGTAGCATTGCAGGAAGTAGCGTTGCAGGGTCTACCAACAGTGGCAAAAATCTCAGTCTAAAGGAAATTCTTATTAGGATTGCAAAACCACTTCCCAATCTGTGAATCCAGTTGCACACCCCGCACGTATTTATAGCCTGATCATCTTCATGCAAACACACAAGGTGACTATTTTTTTTTGTTTGGGGAGCTTATAAAGTTGTCTTGTGATATCTGGCATGTTTATCCATCACATCCTGCAGATACTTGTTCACATTGGGATCTGAGGAGTTGAACTCTTTACAATGTTCTTCAGTGTGGCAGGACAAGTGATCCTACAGAAAGAAGGCACTGCTGTTAGGAAATACTGTTGCCAGGGTGTGCCTGTTCTGCAGCAATGCAACACTGCCTCCAATAGCTTGCCTTCTTGCCACAGTGGAGCTTGGTGCCATCTCTTCCACATGCACCACAAAGGCATGAAACATCAAGCCGAGCCATTGCTCTGTTTCAGTTCATATGCCCAGGTTGCAGGTCAGCTGGATGGTCTGTGGCCATGCAAACCCATATGCACTGTATGTTCTGTCACCTTTCTGCCAGCCAACTTTTTCAGCTCTTTGTTCCCCACAAACATCAGTGAGTCTTGTGCTCCCATGAGTATTTCAGCAGTTATCCTTCCTTTGACCGCTTTTCTATTCCACCATAACGTGACCATTGGTGAGTGAACTGTAGTATTGAACTAAATCAATATCAGCTGGGGATCATCCAGTTGAAACCCTCTGCACTATAGTAAAGCCTAAAGTACATCTAGTGCTGAACTCTTGAATCTAGGGCTTTATCCTGGATTTCACGTTAAAACTCTCGAGAATTGTAGGCCAGAATATCTTTATTCCTTTCATAAGACTATTTATTGGACTTTTGCTTTTTTATTCTGAATTATGGGTTGTTGTGAGTGTGAAAAGCTGATGTGCTTTTATCCATCAATTACATATATTTAATATACATGCCTGGCCATTAAAATTGCGATGTTTTTCATTGTGTTGCAGTTGTAATGGACAACCATATATTTAACATGCTGATATATTTAAATATTGTATTTTGGCTGCTTTAAGTATTGATAAAAAGGCCATTGAGTTAAAAAGCCATTGAGTTGATATGACTGTAGTCAGATGGGTCTGTTAACTGTATTAATAAAATGTCTATGAATGTTGTCATTGTCATTAAATAGGCAATGTACTGTTGTACTGTAATGTACAAGTGTACTGGTGAATTTTAGTCTTTTTTCCTGCATTTGAAAATAAAGGTTTTTTGGTCACTGCTGCTTGCCGTGGTTCATCATTTGACACCAAAAACCTCCACAAATCACAGACCAAAATATATTAAAGCTTTTTTACCTGGAAAGCATTTTGTGGAGGAAAATGAAACTAAAATAAATGCAAGACAATGTCCATTTGCTGTTCAGCACATTAAGGCTACGTTCACATTACAAGCCACGCTGCTCAAATCTAATTTTTTGCTCAAATCAAATTTAACTATCTTGACGGTTCACATTCACAAATGTAAGTCATCGGTATCTGTAATGTAAATCAATCTGTCCCTGAAACGGCTCGCATGCGCATACTTATACGTGTATACACGTCGCATTCGTCACCAAAAAGCGTCATATTTGTGTAGGGTTGCCAGGTTTGCAAAAATACAGTCGCTTGTAAAACTTCCGAGCGGTTTGAACTAAATAAAATAAGAAATTGAATGAAAAAGATTTGAATAATATTTATGTTTTAAAGCTCATGAAATGTATCTGTCACTTTAGATTTTGGGCTAGTTTCCGTTTGTGTCGTGTGACGTTTAATTACTAAAAAGCTTTTGGAGGATCTGGCAACCCTGTAATTGTGAGACGTGTGATGGTGTTTTGCTCAGGAGGACAGTAAACAGATGGTGGACTGTACATGATCAGGTGATGAAGATGAATAAATGCCAGCTGGCTGCTTTTGCTGTTTTTACAGTGACGTGACTATTAGAGACTACGCGCAAGTGTACAAGCAAAAAGACACATGAAATCCGATCTAATTCGAACGTAGCCTATATAAACAGGGTTGCCAGGTCTAACTAAAATATCCAGCCAAAGTCAGTATAAAACCCGTCCTTCAGAAGCTGAAACTAGCCCAAAATATATGTCTGTCACACGTTTGAAGCAAATGGCAAAACAACTATGAGTGTACGACTTAGTATTTTGTTTATAAGGGATTTATTATCAGTCCATGAAACCTTTTTCTTTTTCCCAGTCCTTGCAATATCGCCTCCTGTATTTCCCCATTTACCTGGCATATTAGCTAGTGACTGTTTTCACCCTGTCTGTCTGTCTGTCTGTCTCTCTCTCCTTTTCAGGCTATCTTTCCTTACATTGTTATGGTCTCTTCGTTGTTATTGTTGTATTCAAACTTCATTAGTGTCGACTTATACACGTTTGCCCGCCGTGTTGAAGTAATATCCTAGGCAACACCCACTTTTTTGTTGTTTTTTTGGCGGCCGCGGTAATTTTTAAAATTAGGCCAAAAAACCGCACCCCACCACTCTGCAATTTTCACCCGCTACTGGATTTTCAAACAAGCCCAACTGGCGTGAAAACCGCGAACCTGGCAACTCTGTATATAAACAAGTGAAGCTGAACACCACAGGGCGCTGTAAGTCATTAGCGTTAGCATTTCGGCTACTGAGTGCTGATTGGTTAGCAAGCGGCTACTGCGTACAGCTTCTCTGATAAACCCCTCAGAAACTCAGATGTCCTGTAGTCATTTTAATGCTGTCTGGATGCAGGAGTTTCATATCTGAGGATTCTTGTAAGATGTTAAAAAACAGACATCACTTTTTTAACTAATCCAATCATAATAGGGCTTTATATTCAGTTCTAAGTCCTACAATAATCTGCATATAGACAAAAGATTGAAAGCATAGTGCACTTCCTGGTCTATACTTCACGTAATTGAAACACTTCTTTGCAAGGTTATTGAAGCAGTCACGCACTACGCTTGTGCTGTAAGATACAAGTTGAATTATAATCGACTACCTGAAGCCTTGATCAGAATAATGTGATTTTTCATTCAAGGAGAGATATTGACTTTTTCAAAAGAATCATGCAAAGCATTCACTTCACCTACGTTTCCACAGCTAGTTTACAGTAGACACGGCTCCACTCTTCAGATACATGATGATGTCTGACAGAACTGCAATAAACTTGTTTGTCATTGAACCCAATTCAATAACACATCTTGGCTCATACTGCATTGCCACATTATGCTTTCTTCTTCTTATTTCCCTTCCAGGCATCTACTAGATAAAGACACATTCTCCAAATCAGACCCAAGTGAGTATTACTTTATTCATTTTCCCCAGACCTCCCAAAATATGTTTGTTTTACCACAAAAAAAAGAAACTCTCTCCCCATCACTACTACGTAATGTCGGCTGGCTCAAGCGACTGCCAGCTGATCCATCAGCGCTGGGAATCACACACTGGGCACACACACACATTTTAGAGTTCCCAATTCACCTGATCGTCATTTTTTTGGATTGTGGGACCACTCTTTGGATTCAGTGACCACTCTTTGAGGCTCATCTGTCTTTTAGGTCCACTGTTTAGGATTTACTCTAATCCATCAGG
>BRDA01074057.1:0-7500 GCA_036984385.1 Crenuchus spilurus | reverse complement strand
AGTCTTAGTGAGTGACCGGAGTGAAAGCCATTCTAGCCGCATGTGGTCGAGCGTCCTCCTGTTCTAGCTACACTCCTCTCTCCTGTCAAAGACCCTCCCAAACACTTCCCCACTAACAAGCTACACACTTACGCTGCCTCAGCTCAGCTCTCTCGTCTGCCTCTAATGTACTGAATGAAAAATGAAGTATTTTTTCCTTCATTGCATTGATCTTCTTTTGAGTTTGAGGAGACGTTTGGCAGGGTGCTGTTGATATAGCTTTGTTGTTTTGACTGTTGTTTTGAGTTTTAAAATATGGTGCCTGCTTGTTCTTCTCTGTAGTTTAGTACTTTTTTAATGCCGTCTTTCACTTCATTCAGAAAAGTGTAGCTCACGTATTGCACAATTATTCATATAATGTTACCTTTACATACATTTTAGCTGTGTAGACAACTAGCAAGCGTGCATAGAAAAGCATGAGCAACCTTATGCATAACCTTAGTGTAAGCAAGCCATTGGCAGCCGGGGCCTGAGAGAGCAAAATTGGCCGTGCTCTCTCTGGGTGGGTAAGATGGCACTCTCTCTCTCCAGCACTATTAAGGAATGTCGGCTGGCTCAGGCGTCTTCCTCCTAGCGCATTGGCTGCTCAACAGCGATGTATCAGCAGCAGTTTGAAAAGAGGCGGGGCTTAACTTTAGATGCATTGAAGGAGGCCTGTGTTAGTCTGCAACCTCCTACAGTCAGGGACATTACAAGTGATAGAGTTAATGAATGGATGGGTCGATTGGTTACCAACACATTGGGGAGAAAATTGGGTTATATATATAATATACATATACAGTGGTAACCCTACTTACGAGTTAGTGCAGGAGCCGAGCTCGTTAGCTGGTTTGCTCGTTAGCTGGATGCATTTTCCCCATAAGAATACATGTAAAACTGATTAATCCGTGTTAGCCGGCCAATATACAGTATACTTTAATATGTAAATAATGTGTTTATATGGGTTTTTTAAAAACATAAACGAGACGACGACGGCGCTCGTGTAGGCTGGCGGCTAAGGAGGACAGGAGGATGGGCGTACGGCATGGTTACACTTATCATATGAAAAGTAAAAGTTAAATGTATCTAACTTTCTTGTTCACTACCTTTTGCTACCGTTGTGTCACTTTCACTAGCACTTTCACTTTCACTGGACAGCGGTCAAAGGTATTGACTGACCTCTTCTTCTATGCTAGCATCTAGGGGATGCTACGACCGCAGCGCCCCTAGCGGTTGGCATACTTGAACTAATTTACACTACTCGTTACTTGGAATTTTAGTCATTACCTGGAACAAAAATATTCCGAGATCTCGACTCGTTACCTGGAATACTCGTTAGTAGGGATGCTCGTAAGTAGGGTTACCACTGTATATGTATATGTATATATATGTATGTATGTAAAAAAGTGAAAAACATTAAAAAAGACAGACAGATGTTCAGACCTAATACAGTATATTTTGTATATTCTGCTTTATTGTGGACTCTGCAAAAGTGTTACTAGACTCTAAAATGGCTCTGTATTCCTTACTTAGTGCACTGCAAAGTTTATGAAATCCATACCCTGCAAAATACATCTAAACAGAAGGCGTTTGAGGTTTAGCTTGTAGCTTCTTTGGCTTTTTGACTCCTTTTCATCATAGCGTCATAGCACTTAGCCATGTTAAATGGTAGATCAGTTTTAAAATGTCAAGGCTTTTGGGAAACTGGACCCAGTACTGTACCAAAGAGGAAGTTTGATTGACAAATGTTGAGAAATCTTGAGAAAAATCCATCAGATGATACAGTGAGAGCAGGCAAGCATTGTAAGGTAAACACAGCCTATGTTTGCTCGGCCAGATCCAACATGACAGACGCTTGTGTTTAGGCTTTCTTTCCTTCAGTAAGCAATGGACTGTGCAGCGAGAGAGCGTAAGAGAGAGAGGAGGACTCCTTCACCTGCAGCAAACTTGTATGATGTGTGTGTGTGGGCGATGACAGCTTGCCACCGTAATAAACGTAGCTGTGCTTCGCCTCTTAGCTGTCTATTTTTATTAAGCGACTGCCGTCTTTCAATGTGAATTAGAGGAGAGGTATGCCATTAAGGAAGTGGAGCGTTCAGAGTGGAAAATCGTTGCTTTAATGGGCTGGTTTGTCATCATTTGTTTAGCACTGTTTGTTGTTTATCGGTGACACAGGCTATAGAGCTGGTGTACCACGTTTAGGGAGATTAGATAGAACATTTATAAGACCATTAAGGGACAAAAAAGATTGTCCATGTGCTGTTGTCTCTTTATTTTTCTGCTCTGGAGTGAAAACTAGGGCTGATGGTTTTGATTGCTGATTGTTATTACTGTGGGCTAAATGAACACTTGCACATTTCCAGTACTTTCTATAAGGTCTATTGTAAATTGGGGGCAGCCGTGGCCTGGTGGTTAGGGATCTGGCCTTGTGACTGGAATGTCGCTGGTTCGAAAAGTTGAAAATGGTATTTTTTGTTATTTAATGGGACAAAATGTAATAAAAAATCAGTCTATTTAAACACTTATCAAATAAAGTGCTATATTAAGAATAAAATACATCTGGATATTTATCACTGCATTTTATTTACTTATAATGATGAGCCAAATCATTAAGACCAATATGCTGTTTAATATGCTGTTGGTCCCTGTTTCCACCAAAGCCAGTCCAACCTGCCGAGGAATGACACTGAAGGTGCTCTGATATCTGGCACAAAGATGTCAGATGTTAGTGTAATCTGTGTAAGAGGTGGACCCAGCATTGTTTAGTGTTGTCCTCCCACAGATGCCAGATTGGACTCAAATCTGCAGAATTTGGAAGACATTATCAACAGATTCTACTGCTGACCACGGCTGACTGGGAGTCCCTCACGGTCTTCTAAAACTTCATGGTTAATGGACCAATAGAAATGCTCTAAATCTTTTTATTTTGACTTACAGTAAAAGTAGAGCTGGGTGATATGGCCAAAAATTTTATCACGATAAATTTTTCTATATTGATCAATCTCGATAATTCTCACGATATTACATTTTCTAACACTGTCATAGTTTTAAACATCTTTCTAAAAACATCAGACTAAATACATGAAATGTTACTATTTAAAATATTAAAATGTTTATTGCCAGAACATAATTTAACATTTAATTTATAATTAAATAATAATATTTGTTGAAACTTATGATTGCTGTTGTCCCCACGCCAAAATAACAACAGGCTAGAGAGCCAACAAGCTAACGGCTTAATTTTAAGCTAGCATGCGAGCTGCTGAACACACACACACACACACACACACACAGCGAGCCCCCGTCCTTCTCCTTCTCTCACAAACATACGAGCTCACAGCGACTTCGTGCTCTCTCTCCCGGCTCCACTACGCTCTCCTCCAATCACAGTTTGTCTTAAACACAACAGTGCATTTTGGCGGCGCTGGTGAGGAGGAGGAGCTAACAAGCAGCAGTATTAGACTTCTGACCTCACTGTCAAGCTGCTTAGACGTGAAATGGAAACGAACGCTAATGCTTATCGAATTCTATTGTCCCGGCTTATCGTCATCGAGGGAAAAATTATCGTGAAAAAAATCGATATTGTTTTATTGCCCAGCACTAAGTAAAAGTCCATTTTAAAAGTAAAAATAAAAGTTAGCATTTTGGAGATACATCCAGCAATAAGTCAGTGGATTATCTGTTCTTAACTAAATGCAAGGAAATTAATGTCCATGTGCTACAGCTATGCTGCATGTCCAAATGTTTGTGCACATCACTTATAGTAAATACTTTCAGCTACTTTAAGTTGCTGGCATTTGCAAATACACAGACAGCTTGTCTAGTCCCTGTGGAGAAGTATTGCCAATAGAATAGGACTCTGGCGCAGATAATCATGACCATATCTAATGCCAGACATGGGCTATAGGGGTATAAAGCCCCCCAGCATTGAGCTGTGGAGCAGTGGAACTGTGTTCTCTGGAATGATGTTGCTCCATCCAGTACTTCAGGGATGAGTTAGGGATGAAGAGGGGTGGTAATCATCCAACATCCTGACCTCACTTATGCTCTTGTTGCTGAATGCAATCAAATCCTCACAGCAATGTTCTAAAATCAATAGCCTTCCCTGGACAGTGACTCCAACAAAAACAGGATAAACTCTTTTAAATACCCTTGATATTGGTAGAAACAGTGAATGAGAAGGTGCTAAATACTTTTGTCAATTTAGGGCATTTCAGGTAGAGATTAGTTGGTAAATAAGTTTCAAATAAAAGCCCAATGTTTTCATAAAATCAATATTTTCTTGCTTCTTCTGCAGGTATTTTTGGCTTTGTCAAGTCATAAATGCATGGCCGCATGCATGTTCATACTCTCAGAATAGCAGGAGGTGATTAGTGCTGGTTCCATTCACTGTCAGTGCAGAGTGCAGGTCCTCACTGACTTTAAAAATGCAGATATGCTGTTGTTTCCAGCAGGTGTGACAGACATGACCTTTTCCCTCTTTTTCTGTGCGTTGTGTCTTTCGTTGCATTGTGGGACATTTTATTGTAGAGTTTCCCATGCAATACTGCTCATTGCCAGTGCAATCCCGAAGCAAGAGTCCTACATTCTGTCAGAACAGTCCAGAAAGTGCTGAAATTTGGACAGCTAGATGTTCTAGCTATCTCAAGTGGTTCAACTCCTTTCAACTGTCACGTCAGGCACTAAAATGTGGCCGTTGCACATAGTTTAACCTCTGTTCTCCAGAACTGAGAGAAAAATACACCTTTAGGAAGATCCCTTGAAAGTTTCTACTGCAAGGAAGACAAGCAATTAACATTCTGAAGCTCCGCCCATGAACACATTCTATTGTGGTAACTGTTGCTAGGTTGGACAATCTTTACAATCACATTCGATGTAATGGCTAACATAATACATAATGTTTAGCTTGGCTCTGCTTTTGCTAGTCAGAACAAATAAGGTTGGAAATGACAAAAAGTTAGCAACCATGCTAACATTAGCTTGATTATAGCACACAAATTCTACCTGATTTATTCTGACAGGGTGACCTTTCATGCAAAATAAACATTACTTGACATTAATTGGGCAGAGCTTTGATAAGAATTAATTTGAATAGACCACTGAAGTCACGAGTCATGCTAAAGTTGACATTGTGGCTGTATTAACAACTCTGGATCTACTGTAACTGGGAATTATAAAAAATAAAAAATAAGTAAATGTGATTTCAAAATCTGTTACAGCCTGTGATTAAAATACTTGTTTAAAACTTTTTTGTCATACTTTCCCCCCAAATATCACTGGAATTGCTAGATTGTTAAGTAGCTGAAATAGAAATAATGCTACGTTCAAGCTAATGCTAATGCCTGCTGAAATGACATCAGGTAGCTGTTTGAAAATAAAACAGGATATGGCAGGCATATTACTCAAATGATATTAAATTAAATTAGTAAATATTATAAAACTAATGTTAACTAATATATCTACGCTTATATAACAACAGAAGCAAATCGGATTGCTAATCTAGCTAGCTAACTTATTTGCTAAAGTCATTGAACTACCACTGTCGAAGCTAGTTTTTTTGTCTAATTACTACAATTCAATGCACAGTAATTTTAGCTTACTTGCTTTGCTTTGTACTTAATATGAAATTGCTTTATTATTATACACAATAAAAAATTATAAATGCACATTTAAGTACTCTAAACTACACAACAAAAACACTATTAGATGTTCTAGTTGAGATTTGAAATGCTTGTAATTATTCACGGACATAAAACATATGATAATTATCTATTTTTTGTTGTTGCCTCGAGAAAGGATGGTCACTTATAAAGTAAAATGTAAAGCTTCATGAATATTGATTTTTTTGCAGTCATCAGCTGTGTTCATTATTACAGCCATTTTAATAAAAATGTATTTATTTATTATAAAGTCCTGCAAATTCTAGGCAGTGAATGTATTCTTCTGTTAACATAATAAGATTCATAAAGAAGAAGATGGTGGCAGTCACTAAAAGACTGCTCTTTCATGTGGGTTGGTTTGTTGGAGCAGAAACACTGCCTGCAGCCCACACTGCTTTAGTGACAGTGTATGCGAGGCTGTGTGGGCTTTGTCACCCAGACAGATGACCACTCCATGTTGTCTGGTGGATTGTTGCTTGTGTTTATTTGAGTGCATGTATTGGACAGCCTGAGTGAGAATTGTTTTAGCTCGCTGGCTCGGGGCTTGTTTGTGTGGTGAAAACTCGGATGAGGAGTTTCTCGTCCAGTACTCATCAGATTAGTCCGCAGTGTGTGGGCACTTAATAAATTCCTGATTTACTGACTTACCACTTTCCTCCTCCTGTGTTCCATGTTTGAACATGCAAGTTTAGTGCTGTTGTGTTTGAATGACCTAACAGATCTCTATCCTGGATCACTTTTATATATACAGGGGTTAGACAATGAAACTGAAACAGCTGTCATGTTAGTGAGGGAGGTTTCATGGCTAAATTGGACCAGTCTGGTGGCCAATCTTCATTAATGTCACATTGCACCAGTAAGAGCAGAGTGTGAAGGTTCAGTTAGCAGGTAAGAGCACAGTTATATAGTATATTACAATGCACACAACATTATGGTGACATACCAGAGTTCAAAAGAGGACAAATTGTTGGTGCACGTCTTGCTGGCGCATCTGTGACCAAGACAGCAAGTCTTTGTGTTTAAATATTATTGAGCTACTTTGGGGTGTTTTGGAGGAGCGAGTCAGGAAACGGTTTCCCCCACCAGCATCACGTAGTGACCTGACCACTATCCTGCAAGAAGAATGGCTTAAAATCCCTCTGACCCCTGTGCAGGACTTGTATATGTCATTCCCAAGACGAACTGACGCTGTTTTGGCCGCAAAAGGAGGCCCAACACCTACTAATCAATTATTGTGGTCTAAAACCAGCTGTTTCAGTTTCATTGTCCAACCCCTGTACATATTTCTAGCTGTTTGAAGATGATGATAAAATTCATAAATGCTACCAATCTACTGTGGTAGAGGGTTGAGGTAAGACAGAATACAAGATATAAGTCAATAAAAAACATAATTAAATACTACTAAAAGACAAAAAAATTAGATATTAGTCCATAAACATCCTCAATAAACACTATTAATCACTAGAATGAGATATTAGTCCATAAACAGCCTCAATAAACACTATTAATCACTAGAATAGGAGATATTAGTCCATAAACAGCGTCAATAAACACTATTAATCACTAGATTAAGAGATATTAGTCCATAAACAACCTCAGTAAACACTATTAATCACTAGAATAGGAGATATTAGTCCATAAACAACCTCAATAAACACTATTAATCACTAGAATTGGAGATATCAGTCCATAAACAACCTCAATAAACGCTATTAATCACTAGAATTGGAGATATTAGTCCATAAACAACCTCAATAAACGCTATTAATCACTAGAATAGGAGATATTAGTCCATAAACAACCTCAATAAACACTATTAATC
>BRDA01074055.1:0-17294 GCA_036984385.1 Crenuchus spilurus | reverse complement strand
TTTCACTTTCACTGGACAGCGGTCAAAGGTAATGACTGACCTCTTCTTCTACACTAGCATTTAGGGGATGCTACGACCGCCGCGCCCCTAGCGGTCGGCATACTTGAACTAATTTACGCTACTCGTTACTTGGAATTTTACTTGTTACCTGGAACAAAAATATTCCGAGATCTCAACTCGTTACCTGGAATACTCGTTAGTAGGGTTACCACTGTATATATATATATATATATATATATATATATATAGAGTGAGAGAGAGATAGTATTTATAGAGTGTATATTTGTTAAAACTCTCACCTTCTCATTTTATGTTTTTGTTTTTTTTGTCCACATTGTTTATAGTGCTAGGAAGAGTGCGCCCATCTTGCCCACTTAAAGAGATGGCACGGCCAGTTCTACTCTCTTGAGGCCCCGGCTGCCCACAACAAGCAGCATGATGAAAATTCGAACTCTGCTGAGCCAATCAAGGTTGAAGCAGACCATTTTAAAATAATGAGACCCCTCTGAATATCCAGAAGTTGTGTTCAATCTTTTGATTGCTACTGGGAAGCCATAGCCTGGTGGTTAAGGATCTGGTGTTGTGACCGGAAGGTTGCCGGTTTGCTGGGCAAGTCTTGTCTGAAGTGCCCTTGAGCAAGGAACCTAACCCCAAGTGCTCCCCGGGCACTGTGGATAGGGATGCCCACCACTTTGGGCACATTCTCATAGCCTAGTGTGTTCACTAGTGTGTGTGTTTCACTGCAAGGTTGAGTTAAATGTGGAGGTCAAATTCCATTGTGTGCAAATCACATTGACAAAAATTAAACTTTAAAAAACGAGTTTCAGTGGTATGGCATTACCTCAATAATTTTTTTGGACAGTATTATTTTTAGAGTCAGTGGAGTGTTGAACTATTTATCACCATTTGGCACTGAACTTAACTGAAGTGACATGAAATAAACTCCAAAAAATGACCAAATATTCAATAAAAATTAAAAAATCAAAACAAGATCCTGTGCAAGTCACGATTGTGCCAATTACCAAAACACATAAAAGAAAGCATGACAACCAAAATATTAGATATACAGCAGACTCTGGATGGATTTGCCCAGCACAGCTCGTGTCTCATGTCAACCATGTGGTCAAAGGAATCGTGTGGGAGTTCAAACAGTTCATATTGAGTCTAAAGTGGAGCTTTACATTATGAATACAGCACATGAATGGAGGTGGTGAAACATTAAGATAAAGATCAGAAACCAATGAGGACAGCATTGTTTCATAGATTAGAGATGTTTATCAGGAAACCAGCATAGAGAAACAGGATCATGAGATGACGATGAGACATCCTATTTCATAGAAAGTTCAAATATTTGGGCCAAATTCCTAGAATCTCCTAACTTTCATTCTACCACAGTGTGATATTGACGATTTGTCTCAGTGAAAGTGTAAACACTTGTGGACAGGTTTCTTATTTTACTGCCCTGAAATGCTGCCAGTTATCAGTCCATCAGTGTGTCTAAAGGGACACACACTTGTGATAGCCATTTTGAAATATCACTCCAAACCGAAAATGCCGAAAAAAAAAAAAAAATCGGACCCTTTAATATTAACATCAATGAAGAAACCAACCAATGCAGACTTTGCTTCCAAAATTCTTTACAGTATATAAAAAATAACTCCAAAAACGAATAAATTTCACCTGGAAGTGTAAATACTACATCATTAAATGTTTATTAATATCCCAAAATATTTTTAAAAAATATTTTTTTTACATAATTAAATTATTTAATTCAAAAAGGTAGACTGGCATTGAATGCACGTGTACACATTTTACTGGTAATCAATATGGCTTTTAGCTCATAAAAATCAGAAATCCAGAATCTCTAATTATTTGAGTTTCAGTACATTTTTATTCAAACAGCATCAATATTACAAACATATCTGTATAATGAATATTAAATATATGACAATTTTAATTTAATTATGAAGACAAATAAACGTTTTTCACTATATTCTATTTTTGGATATGAACTAGTTAGCTAAAGCTAATGGTGAATTTGGTGCTATTTGGATGGCATCCTATTTCTGCCAGATTGGTCCACTAGGATTTCATGTTAAAATAATACAACTGGTGAATTATAATAATAATAACTGGTGAATGTGTTAGACGTGTTAGCAATTGTAAAACAATTAAATTAACAGTGATGCCATTATTGACACTATAACAACCCTATAATGGTCGTATTAGGTTGGGAAGAGACCATTACAAAAATCATCAAACAGCAGGGCCAAACTAAATTCTTCATACAGGGGTAATGGCTCTACATCAGGATGTAAATAGGCTTTATGGATGAAGTTCAGGATGGGCTCCAGTGATTAATATCTTATACAACAAGACAGTTAAGCAAGAAAAAGGTGAGAAAGTTGACTCTGGTGCTCCTTCTTATTAACATTGTGACCTTATAAAAAACGACTTGCATTTGCGGTTTTGCAATAAGTTTTAATATAAGACCAGGTTAACATAATAAAGCTAACATATGCGATTTCAAATAAAGATGACATCTGCAGTCTACCACAGAATTATTGGTCATGCTTAAGTGAAGACCTAGTTAAAACCCTAAAACACGGACAGCCAAGTCAACTTTTGAGGAGTTTCCTAGCAGCCCCATGCAGCGATGCACTGTAAATTTCTATATTATCAGCATAAATGTAATGTATGCAGTTCACCACTTATTTGCATACGGAAAAGAAAAAAGAGCAAAGGCAACCAGGTTTCCATGAGCTGTTGTCTCATAACGACTCACTTCCTGTGCATTCTCAGTTGCACGCTGTGTGGTTGTGAAGATGTGGGGGCACGTCAAGGCAACAAACAAAAGAAACTCAGACTAAAAGAACTTCCATTGTGTGTCAGACCGTGATCAACTCACCATAAAGTCAACTTGGTGAACACATGAAAGTGTTGAGATGGTCAAATGACTGGTCACTTCAACACCTTACTCAAAATGTGTGTGTACATCACCTGAGGAATAAAATGGTACCGTGAGTAATCTGATGGTGTGATGGTATTTTGACTCCCCAGTGTTTTGTCAGCAGGAGAGAAGAAGGTGTTGGGAAAAACTGATGATTCAAGTCCTCCATTTACCACGTACTTTCTCTCTTTCTCTCTCTCTCTTTCTTTCTCCAAACACAATGGCAACAATTCATCCACTTAATACGGCGCAACATTGATAAATTAGAACATTGTGAAAATGTTAAATGTCATGTAAAGAATATAATATACACTGTTCAAAAAAATAAAGGGAACACTAAAATAACATCCTAGATCTCAATGAATAAAATATTCCAGTTGAAAATCTTTATTTATTACATAGTGGAATGTGTTAAGAACAAAATAATAAAAATGATCAATGTAAATCAAAATTATGACCCCTTGGAGGTCTGGATTTGGAGTCATACTCAAAATCTCAAACCACCCTCATGGAGTCTGTTTCTGACAGTTTGAGCAGAAACATGGATATTAGTGGTCTGCTGGAGGTCATTTTGCAGGGCTCTGGCTCTGGCTCTGCTCCTCCTTGCACAAAAGAGGAGGTAGCGGTCCTGCTGCTGGGTTGTTGCCCTCCTACGGCCCCCTCCATGTCTCCTGGTGTACTGGCCTGTCTCCTGGTGTCTGCTCCATGCTCTGGACACTGTGCTGACAGACACAGCAAACCTTCTTGCCACAGCTCACATTGATGTGCCATCCTGGATGAGCTGCACTACCTGAGCAACTTCTGTGAGTTGTAGACGTCGCCTCATTCTACCTCTATGGTGAGAGAACTGACAAAATGCAAAAGTGACCAAAACATCAGCCAGAAAGGATGAGAACAGAGAAAAGGTCTGTGGTCACCACCTGCAGAACCACTCCTGTATAGAGGTTGTCTTGCTAATTGTCTCTCATTTCTACCTGTTGTCTGTTCCATTTGCACAACAGCAGGTAAAATTGATTCACAGTCAGTGATGCTTCCTAACTGGACAGGTTGGTTTCACAGAAGTGTGGTTGACTTGGAGTTACATTGTGTTGTTTAAGTGTTCCCTTTATTTTTTTGAGCAGTGTATTTGTATATAAACACAAATGAATTTTTCCAAAATTTTCAAATTTTTCGAGATGCACTAGTGCATAATGTTCCTTTGTGTAAATTAGTCACCTTACATATCTCACTTTAAAGACAAACATTTAGCAAACATTTAAAACATATAGTTATAGAGCATGATTTGAGCAATAAAAACATGGCCGGGTTTTTTATTTATATAAAAAAAATAGCATTTCGTTCAATTGTTTTGATTCACTCACTGTTAAAAATGTCCTACAGGTATGTACAACAGTGTAATATAGCCAAAAAGACTACTAAAACAAAGTAAGTGCTAGAAACATCATCTCAAATTCCTGTTGCTCCAGCGGCCTGTGTATGTAGAGCACACTTTCAGAAGAAACTGCTAATGCTCTTGTGCTTGTGGGTGTTTTAGATCAGTCAGATTAACCTAGTGGGGCCTTAAGGTGCAAATATAAGTCTTACAGTCAGTGAGACTTCAGAGTCACTAGTCCAAGACTTAGAACTGAGCTGATACAATGTAAGCTGAGGGGTATTTCCACTCAAACCCTTCTGTTAAGAAAATATGTGAATATAAATTTGAAGTCTGCAACACCTACAGGAAGCACCTGACATGTTAATGAGGTAGATTTCTCATCACTTTGCAACTTTATGATGTGAATTATTTAGACACTTAGAATAAGCGTGAGGGAGCATCCTGTTTCTGTATCTAGCACGTTTTTTTTTCTGAGATGAGATATGAGTCACTTACTGAAGTGATGGTTTAGTGATATAATCAAGAGTGACATGAAGGTTATCAATATTAAACAGCACAACGTATACAGAGATACTTGATACAGGCATTCACTGGAGCTAGGACTGGATCTGAACAGCCCTGGTTTATACTCCAATTTGAATTATTTGAGATTAAGATTAGTCGGCATACACAGTAAATCTGCCAGTGTTAAATCAACACTATTAGAGTTACACCCTCAGTGTTAATTTAACTCTAATAGTGTTGATTTAACACTGGCAGATTTATTGTGTAGGATATTGACCCGTTTTAAGTTCTGAAAGCACAGCCACTTAAAGTCCAGTACCTCAAAGCTACACTTTATGGACAAAAGCATTACAACACTTGCTCATTCAATGTTTCTTCTGAAAGCAAGCTTTCCAAAGAAGGCTTTCTACTACACAGTAAATCTGCCAGTGTTAAATTAACACTATTAGAGTTAAATTAACACTGAGGGTGTCAAAATGTAACACTCTCAGTGTTAATTTAACTCTAATAGTGTTGATTTAACACTGGCAGATTTACTGTGTAGATTCTGGAGCAATGTTGTGAAGATCTGATTCCATTCAATGACGACAGCATTAGTGATGATCATCACCCCACCACATCCCTAACTTTTGTACTCCAGACATGTCTTGACTGAAAGATTTACACCCAGCATAAGTGTGAAAATGACTTCTACATGATGCATTCCTTTCCTCAAAGTAAGTAAATAAACAAAATGAATGAATGAATAAATAAATACATGCACATTTCTTGGGCTTGGCTAGGATTGGGTGTAATGCCCTGCACTTTGCCCAGTGAGGGGATAGGGGACTAACTGCGACCCTGATCAGGATTAAGTGGATAAGATAAGGGATGAATGGATGGATGGATAGATGTAGAAAATGGTGATGGCAACCAGAAACATAATAAAGGAGGCCAGTCACTGGAATATGGATAAGAAAGCTTGTAATGCTCAACATGGCATCTGTTTGCAGAAAAAGCTCCGCCCTTCTAAACAAAGTGTCAATGAGTTCAAACTGCACAACAATAGTAGCAAGATAATTTGGAAAAGGCATGTTTTTATGCTTCACTGAGCCACATTCTATACGCTGTCACTCACATTTTGTCAGATTTCTCACCTTAGTATTGTTAAGTGTTTGAACTGAAAGCCTGCTAATGATCTCCACAAGTATAATCACATCATTCTTTAAAAGATGTTGAGCAGTTTATACAGCATTAAATAAACTAAACATATTTATTACATCTGATAACACTGACTTCTGGGTAAAGTCCATCAGCAGCCTCCAGACATAGGCAGGTGCTGAAACAGGAAATTCCTGTGGTGATAAATAAAGGTATGGTCTGCCCTCCAGTGGCCAAAGATATGTTCACATCTGATTGCTTGTGTGTAAAAGTAGAAAACTCACTAAACTGTGCTGGACACTGGCCCACCAGGACCGGAGATGAGCTCCCCTGCTATTAGTGCGCTATTAGTGCACTAGTTCACCTCAGAGTGTGCCAGAAAGTGTGGGGGAGTATGAAGCAATGTGCCATAATGGGGTTGACTTGTTTACCAGATTGTTTTTTAGTACAAAATTATTTTTACTTCAAATTATTTAATCAGTCATTACATTGCACTGTAATAAAAAAAAATCTGTATAATTAAAAAAAAATTTTTTTGCCAATTTTCTCCCTTATCCAATGTGGTAGTTGCCAATTAACCCAACCCATTAGTGTCTCTCCGCATCACTTTGCACTTTAGGAGGGTGAAGACATGCACACGCTGGTCATCGTGTCAATCCTCAGGTCATAGTGTCAGCGCCTTAGCCTGCTGAGCCACAAATAAATCTGGTTAACTATCTTTTTTTTTGCTGTAAAATAATAATACATTAATAAATGAGGATGTTCTTTGTAATTATGAGATTGTAATAATTGCATTGCTGAAAACGTATAAAAATATACTGTAGATGCTCCTTATTTAAAGTTTTTATTTTGCTTTTGTTACCTAAATCATGCCATTCCTATATACAATGTTCAATCAATCATAGTCCTCCATAAATAAGCAGAGGTTATCATGCTCCCTCTAGTGGGTAAAGAAATGTAAACAAACCTACTCAATAGCACAAAAATCAAATATGCACTGTTTTGAGGGAGTCTTTTGGGAGTTCCTGGTTTGTTGATACGCAATCTGCAAGGCATAACAGAAACCAAACTGTGGGAGAAGTCTGCATAAATACAACAGCTCAGCTTAGCCGCAGTGTGCTATTTAAACATTACACACACTTGTAGCTTGTTTTGCTTTATTGGACAGTTTCTATAGAATTATAGTCCCATAAGTGAATCAAATAATAAATGCTATGGAGAAAAAAAACTGCAGGCAATAATACTCAAGAGATGCTCTACAATAATGCATTATATCAGAGAAGAAGATCCTGTGCAGTCAATACTGCTAGCTAACGCATGGTTGTTGTACATGAAGACAAAAACATCCTCAATTTTTAATGCAAGTTTGTGTAAAAAGATATTATTCCAAATACTTTTGGCTATATTTTATTGGTCATTCATCATAAATTGTTGTAGAAGAGCACATTATTGGAGAAAAAAATGGAGATTTATAGTTTTTATAGGACAGTGATGATTTGTTAATAATAGGACAGTGATCATATTAGTTCTCCTAACTCAATTAATTAGCCAAATACAACATATTTTTATCCAATTTCCTCAACCACTTTTATTCACCCAGTGTAGGGTGACCAGAACTAAGGTGATGAAAAAGAGGACACCTTAGCAAGGGGTATTACATGTTCAAATAATTTTTTTTTTTTTGGGTGCTTGAACACAAATGTTATTATTGTTAATTATTAATAAATATTGACAAATTATTATTTATATTTTATTGTTAATTACTAGTTAAAATTAATAATATACTAATAATAATCACCGGTGTGTGTGGTTGAGTGTGTGTAAATGGAGTGTGTTGATTGTAAAGCGTCCTTGGGTATGTAGAAAGGTGCTATATAAGTGTAACGTTCATTCATTCACTCAATAATAAATAGTAAACGTTACTATGAATAATAAAATAATAAAAAATAATATTAATCATTAATAAAATATTAATACATTATTACATTTTATTTATAAATAATTCCCCCCGGACACGTTTTTTAAGTCTCAAAAAGAGGACATGTCCGGGTAAAAGAGGACGTCTGGTCACCCTACCTAAACACACAAGTCATTATTCCTGCCCTTACAACAGGCACATAAGCCTGTGGTTAAGCTATAACAAGCTTTACATGCAGGCAAGTAATGACTTGTCTATAGTGCAGGATGACTGAATGTGCTTGAGCAGCTATTATTATTAGTGTGGCTTCGTTGTGCTATTTGAGTCATGATGCGCCTTCTCTCACGACTATATTAAAAGCGGGGCCTGTTGTTGTCATTAGCATGTTAGCATGTTTTCTTTATTTGGAGGTGACACTCTTAGGACAGATCGGGTGCAGTGTCATAAACTAGGGTGACCAGACGTCCTCTTTTACCCGGACGTGTCCTCTTTTTGAGACTTAAAAAACGTGTCCGGGTGGAATTTCACAAATGTCTGGGATTTTGTTGTACTCGAGAAGCGTTTCGTTCACAAACTAGTCTTGCCCTCCCCCTATTCCGTTTGGTTCGCCTGAGTGAGATGTTACGCTATATTAAATGGAGACGCAGCTGAAATACAAACCGGTTTCCCTTTAGGCTGCCACAAGCTCATTGATTGGCTCTGCCATTTCTTGCTAACGTGTGATTGGCCGTCGCTGCTGTCACTCCATCAAATGGAGTCTGGACTGCAATTTGGCCGGCAGTCCGTTTTCACCTGTAAGTTATTAACGTGTTGAGTGTTTGTTCTGCCTGTGTCACGTCAGCTATACGTATTTTAATATCAGCGGTTTCATATTAAAATGCATTAATATTTACATTTGAGTGTGTCTGTGTGTGTCCGTGTGTCTACCAGTCTGTGATAAGCCATCTATTTACATGCCTCTAAGTGTAACTATTATCAAAATAATTCAGAATTTCTGCTTATTTTTACTCAAAAATTAGGTTTAATTCTGTGTAAATAAGATCTTTTGACATACAGTCCAAACACATGTGTAACATCGGTGATAATGAGTTGAAGTGAAGTTAACTGAAAAGGATTGGGTGATAATTTTATGCTACATGCTTTTAACACTATTTTTTATAAATAATATTTAATAATGTATTAATATTTTATTAATTTTTATTACTTTATTATTCATAATAACGTTTAATAGTTATTATTAGTATATTATTAATAGTAACTAGCAATTATTAATAAAATATAAATCATAATTTGTCAATATTTATTAATAATTAATAATAATAAAATTTGTGTTCAAGCACCAAAAAAATTTTTATTTGAACATGTAATACATTACACGCCCCCAACTCTCCAGATGCCCTGACATCTTCCTTTAGAACATGCTGATATAATTCAGAATTCATTGTTCCATCAATGGTGGGAATCTGTCCTGGCTCAGATGCAGCAAAACAGGCCCAAACCATCCTATTTTAAACTAATAACCTTCTAATAACCTTATGGCTTGTCCATGAGATCGTTAGCAATCTGCAGATTTTCCTTGCAACCCTGCCATGCATATCATTGTTGTTCAGTGTTGTCCTGATCGTGAATTCATGAAGTAACCTTGGGTTCCTTTGTGACCTCGCAGACTAATGCACAACTGTGACTTTTGTTGTTCGACCCCTCCTGAGGGTAATAATGGCCTCCATTTGTACACAATCTGTCTGCCTGTGGATTGGTGGAGCCCAAACTCTTTAGAGATGTATTCAGCTGTGAGCAACTGCTTTTAAAAAGCACATATTGCATTGTCAGCATGGCCAAAAGATTATATTACACACACATTGTCTGACTGTCTTAGGTAAGATCGTGTGACATAAGGTTCTTGTGAAGGAAACACTTTATCGGACTGATTACTTAAAGCTTCAGGAGAGACGGTAAGAGCTTTCAAAGCTGTCTGCAAACCAGTAGGTTTCACCTCTGGGCAGAAGTGTTAACTTCAAAAGCCATGTGCTCTGCGTTACAGACTGTTTATTTTTGAGGAGCCTCAAGCAAATCAAATCCAGTAATCTCAGACAGAGTTAACCATTGACACAATAGTGCAGGGGGATTACTATAGCAACAAGATGCAGATGAGATACCAGAACTTGGCACATGCAAAACCAGAATGATGCTCCTCATTCAATGAGCTGGTAAATTCACACAGCGATCATGCAAAGAGGATGCAATGGACCCCATCTCCTAACAAAAAACTTTTACAGTATATCACATATACGTTTATCAACACATTTACATTCAATAATTGCGTCTCAATAGGTTGTACGAACATTGTTACTGGTTTTAACAGAATGCAACATAAGATAAGAAGCTTGAAATCTATCCCATTACTCCCTATAACGGACATTTCTCACGACACGCTTGACTATTTGCCACCTTGCACTCAAATTGCTTTCTGCTAACAGAAGCAGTTCCATGATGGCAAAAGCTTATAAATGACCTGTGATGAGATTTCCAACCATAAAGACATCATTACAGCATGACATCGGACTGGTACATTTAAAAAACTTGATGGTTGACAAATACACATACAGAAATATATAAGAATAATAAATAGAATATTGTGAAAAAGTTAATTGTTTATAATTTAATTCAAGAATGTAAACCGTAATGGGCCCCGAGTGGCTCAGCGGGCATAGACGCTACCACTATGACCCGAGGATCACGAGTTTGGCATCAACAGCCGGGCCCCAAGAGAGCAAAAAATTGGCAGTGCTCGATCTGGGCAGGTAGATGGTGCTCTCACTCTTTCTATCACTTTCACGTTGCAATGTCCGCTGGCTCAGGCGTCTACTGATTGGTCCAATCGGAGCTGGGGACCCTGTGTGCCTTCCTCCGAGCGCGTTAGGCTCTCCAGTGATGGTGTATCAGCGGTGGTTCGGAAAGAGGCGGTGGCTGCATCACACGTAGCGGAGGAGGCTTGTGCTTGCCTGCACCCTCCTAGAGTCAGGGACATTGTAAAGTGATGAGGAGAGGCCTAACGGAGGGGATGGGCTAATTGGCTACAACTACATTGGGAAGGGGATAAAATTGGAAAAAACCTAGAAATAAATTATTTAAAAAAAAAAAGTAAACTGTAGTAATTTACATTAATTGCATGTAATGTGACACATTTAAAGCTGTTTCTTTTTTTTTGTTTTAATTTGATCAGTTTGGCTTATAGTTCATAAAAATCTGAAATCCACAATTTCAAAGTATACTTCACTGGCATTCTGAGTAAAATGTACACACAAATGAACTTTTTCACAATATTTTAATTTTTGCAGATGCACTAGATCAGTAAAATTAGTTTTCATCACCATTTCTTTGCATTTCTCCTTAATGATATACCAACTTTACTGAAAACTTTCTAAAGTTTGGGGGGCTTTTGGTTTTTCCATCTTTACCATTTTAAAAATGTGCATACATTTTTTTGTTGGAAAACCCCATACTAAGATGCTATATAAAGAGAAATCCTGAAAAAGTTGCTCTAATTTTTGGAGATTCACTAGTAAATGTTTCTTTACCTAAAAATGAATTTGGAAATAAATAAATCTAGCAGTTCCTCACAATGCAAATCTCTTTTCTCAGCATTAATGTGGCTGCAGTCATTAATACATTAGATCCACGGTCACCAACTCTTCTCATGGAGATCTATCATCCTGTAGTTTTCACACCTAACCCAAATCTAACACACCTCACTTTGGTAATCAAGAAGTTGTGAGTGTAATAATTAGATGGGTCAGGTGGGGTCAATTTGGGTAAAAGCTAAAGTCTGAGTTCTTGACCACTGCATTAGATTATAGTACTGCATAATTTATAAAAGTACCAGGAAAGCTTCTCTGGAGAGATGCCATGGAAGAACAGCTTTTGCTTTCCTAAAGAACCTTTCAATAGACGTGCTTTGCAGAACTGTTTTGATATCTATGATATAAAGTACTAAAAAACAGTGCAGAGTCGATACTGATCAATGTTCAAAGTCAGGAACCACTAAGGCACATGTATTACTAAGGGTGTGTCACAGCTGGTCCATTTAAAACTGTACAGGTTTGGATGGTTTACTGTATAAACAAAGGTAAACCTTTCAATAACAGCTGCCAACAGTAGGCCCTGATCATCACAATGCACTGTTCTCTCAGTGTATGAGGACAAGAGAAGTGTGTGTATCTAAACAGCCACACCTTTGCTAGAGGAACTGCCTGAGTTGTTACGTAAACAGCCATGTTTGCAGACGAAGTGTGTCAGAACGTGAACATAATCCAGGAGGAGACTGAGGCTCAGCATTAATGCTCACTGTAGTGAAGAACTCTAATCATGACAGCGTTTTCTGCAGTTCTCTACATACAGCATCTAGATGTTAGGTTTTACAACCAAATCATTTATGCAGATTTTTTAAATGTTTAAAAAAAATCAAGACTGGAAAAGGTCAGATGATGGGGTCATATATATATATATATATATATTTACAGTGAAGCATAGTGGTGGCATCATCATGTTTTTGCTTTAATCAAAGCAGAAATCTGTTTTGGTGTCTGCTATTATATTGAAGAGAGCTTGACAACAATGTAAAACACAGTATATCCTAATCAGAAAATGACTTCATGGGCATGTACTGATTGGTCCATTCGAAACTGGAGACCATGCACTTTCCTCCGAGCGCATTGGTTCCCCAAGGACGGTGTATCAAGCGGTAGTTCGAAAAGAGGCGGTGGCCATATCACACGCAACAAAGGAGGTATGTGCATGTCTTCACCCTCCTAGAGTCAGGGACAGTGCAAAGTGATGGGGAGAGCCACTAATGGGTTGGGTTAATTGGCGACTACCACATTGGGAAAAATGTGGTAATTTGGAAAAGAAAACAACTTCACTAAAAGAAGATCAATATTTTGGAATGGTCCATCTAGAGCGCAGACATTAACTGAACATCTGTAGAACGTCTCACTCAACTCTTCTACTACACTGAACTGAGATGCTTAAAGATGTTGCTCGTTTGAGATCATGCTTCACTTCACAGTGAGCTCAAATGAAAGTGTGAATATAGAACATCTAAATGATACCGACACAAATCTAGTTCTATTGTGATGCCAGCTGTTACTCTGCAGGGTAAATAAATTCTCCTTGTCTCCATGCACTTGGTATTCATTCCATAAACATCATTCATTATGAATGTGTTTCTCTAGGTCATTGCATGTTGTTTGGACCGTTTGCCCTGCACTTGACTGACAGTCTGAGTAAGTAATGTGATCTACACATGACATGCCCAACAAAGGACAGGTTTGCTTTTCTTCATGCGAGGTGAGTAGGATGACATAATGTTATTTAGCCAATAGCAAACACAGTCTGTTAGCTAGAAAAACATTGTTCATAGTATGGTTCAGCTGTCTTCTTACCCCAAATGTTATTAATCAAAGAGTATGTGTGTATAATGTTTGCTCTAATATATATATATATTATATACACACAAGGAATTTGTTTCCGGCTGTTGTTAACTCTCCACAATTTACAGACAACACAATATACAGACAAAACAACCTAAACAATGTACAAGTTTGTATAATAAATAAATATGCATAGTTGCAGAAAGTGAAAATACAGTGCAGGATAAATAATTGAGTGATGTTAAATAAGATGCAGTTACAGTATTATGGTTTTATGGCATGAATAAAGTGCAGTGTGGCAAGTAAACACAAAACAACAGTACACAACAGCTCAGTTTTTGTTATTAATGAGTTTGAAGGCATTTGGGAAGAAACTTTTACAGTGTCTGTTTGATTTAGTGTTCAAGGCCCTGTAGCGCCTGCCAGAGGGTAGGAGGTTAAAAAGTTTGTGTCCAGAGTGTGATGAGTCTATGATGATTTTTTCTGCCCGGTTTCTGGTTCGTGTTGTGTATAAGTCCTGGAGGGTAGGTAAAGGAGCACCAATGATTTTTGCTGCTCTATCCACCACTCTTTGCAGTCGATGTATGTCCTGTTTTGTGGCTGAGCCAAACCACACTGTGATGGATGTGCACAGGACAGATTCAATGACTGCAGTGTAAAACTGCATCATCAGCTCCTGTGGCAGACCGTGTTTCCTCAGTTGACGTAGAAAGTACATTCTTTGTTGGGCCTTTTTGAGGATGGAGTTGGTGTTGGCCTCCCATTTTAGGTCACTGGAAATAGTAGTTCCCAGAAACCTAAAGGTCTCCACGGTAGACACGGTGCTGTTGAGTATGGTGATTGGGAGCAGTGTTGAAGGTTTCCTTTTAAAGTCCACTGTCATCTCTACAGTCTTTAGCATATTCAGCTCTAGATTGTTCTGACTGCACCACAGCACCAGCCGATCAATCTCCTGCCGATATGCAGACTCATCTCCGTCCTGGATTAGACCGATGATCGTTGTATCGTCTATATATATAATTTTTTTTTTTTTGACATTTTTGCACTGGACTTACAAGGTTTGCCTCAAACCACATACATTTAATGTGCAGCTAAAATGAGCAGAAGCAGTTATTTTTTATAGATACAGAGTCATACAGTTGTAAAATAAATAAATAAATTTTTAAAATGAGTGTGGCCCAGCGGACTAAGGTGCTGTCAGTATGATATGAGAAGTTTGAATCCGTATCATACTGCTTGCCATCGGCAGCCAGGACCCAAGAGAGCAAAATTGGCAGTGCTCTCTCTGGGCAAGTAAGATGGCACTCTCTCCACAGCACTGCTAAGCAATGTGCGCTGGAGAGAATCTGGGGAACTGTGCTTTCTTCCAAGCGCACTTGCTGCCCGGCAACGATGTATCGGCAGCAGTTTAAAAAAAGAGGAGGAGCTTGATTCACATCCATCGGAGGAGGCCTGTGTTAGTCCGTCCACTCCTAGAGTCAGGGACATTAAGAGTGATGGGGAGAGTCAGCGAAAGGGTGGGTCAATTGGCTACTAAACACACTGGGAGAAAATCGGGGAAATTTATTATTTTTTTAATTGTTTAGTAGAACTTGAATATCATGGAAAAAGTTCATTTGTGATCATAATTTATTTCAAAAAGGTAAACTGTCATATTCATTATATGTAAAGTGACATTTCAAGCCTTTTGTTTTGTTTTAATGTTGATCAGTTTTGGCTTATGAAAATCGGAAACCCAGAATCTCAAAAGATTAGAATGTTTCATTTCACATTTGAGTGAATTACTATTCAAACAGTATCAAAATTATGTAGATTTTAAAATATGAAACTTTACCTTTTTTTAAATAAAGTATGAAAACAAATTTTTATATTCTATATTATAAAAATAATATTCTCATTTTTGGAGACAGACTAGTATTTGAGAATACTCCACTTAATGCAGATTAAGGCTAATTTTAAAGAATTTAGGCCTGCAATCCTCACAAGGTTAGGCATTTAATAATAATGATAACAATAGTTAACAATGCAATGTCCTTTCAATTTGGATATGTTTACGTCATGCTGTCACATATTCTTCTACATGTAATGAAACTCAACTGTTACTGAAAATCCTATTCAGACATTAATCAGGGTTTAATCAATTAAGTCCCCGTAAATTGCACAAGAGACAGAAGACACTGGACCTCTTCATTTTTCACTCGATAGTGAAGATTAATAGTCTAACCCAGACTCTGCATTAGCATCTATTACCGATGATGACACTGAGGTGCGCCATGATTCATTTCATGCATGCAAACCAAAGGAGACACGTAGGACTGTAATGCTGTAGTAGGCTCACATCCAATACAGCAAGATGGGCATGTGAAGTATGGGGTTCCCTTATATCCTTGGCAGACAACATAAATCCAAACACATGTATTATATACGTTATTGGTATGCTTGCCAGCACTAACAGTGTTCTAACACGTTCTTCTCAAATGTACTCGGAAACGTCAGGTTATATGTATGATCAAAAGCTGATTTATGGGACTAGCAAAATTAAAAATTAAAGGGTTCTCAACAATCGTATGGTGTGATATGTCTATGTGTGATACCTATGCTAAAGACTCTAGAACAACAAAACCTGCAGGGATGGAGAATATTCGGCCCTGCTCACATGATTCTTGAATGTTCTCCATCATTTATCTCTAGAACACCTTTCATGCTTCTCCATTCATAGACTTCACACATGGTTCTTCAAGGTTCTTTAGTAAAGAAAAAGGTTATATAAAGAACCATGAACACCCAAACAACCCTTTGCGTGATGAAAGAGTTCTTCAGATTGATGAAGAATGTGATGCTGTAGATGGTTCTACGTAGGGTTCCTCTATAATTACAAGTTTGACATCGTAACAATAACAGAACCCTTTTTGGTGCTTTATAGGGTCTTTTTCATAAAGGTTCCATCTTTTTCAGAAAGGTCTTCATCTGTCTGAAGAACCCTTTTCTCCATGCAAAGAACTTTTTAATCATGTGGTCATGGTTCTATATATAACCATTTTCTTTACTAAAGAACCATTGAAGAACCATCTTTTTTTGAGTGTATGATATAAAAAGGGTGGTTGGTGTTCTAGGGGGCTTCAGCAAATGAGCATCAGCATCCAGGGGAGGGATGGTCCACAACAAGTGGCAAACAGATGTTGGCATGGGAGGTTGGGTGCAAATTTACTTTCACTTTCTTTTTTTCACTCGGAGGAGGGTCTACAGCCTCCCTAAAATGGTCCAGTGATGCCCTGCCTCCATTTACACAGTGCTGGAGCGTTCTCCTTCGTTCACACTCTGATAGAACCTTCCCTCTTCTCAGTATGCTCGAATAACCACTAATGTAATAACAACTGAATCATTTTTGATATATGCAACATATTTGTTTGCATCATAGTCATGATTCTCAATCAAATGAGCCTCTAGCTTTAAAAGCTCTGCTTCTCCTCATGCTTTTTTAAAGCAGACATTATTCTGCTGCAGGCCGTTCATGCACAACATGAATTATTCAGAGAGAGCTTCTGTTCCTCTTTGCGTACTGGTCACTAGGTGTCAGCAGCACAGACATCAAACACTTCTTCACAGCATGAGAAAAGAAGTGACTACATGTAAAGGCTCTGATAGTGGGAGCATGTGTGTATGTGCATTGTGTAATTTGCCTTTAATGGTCTAAAGGAATAGGATAAAAATGGGACGGCGTAAAGGATAAACAGTTGTTTTGTCAGTCAGGTCAATTCAACATCAATGCTTTATCTGAATGCATTTAAGTCAAGATGTATTTACATTATATGAGATGATGGAGGTAAACTGGGCCCTGGAGCACGTTTAAAGAAAAAGGAATACGCCTTTCTTTTCTACAGTAATCAGGGTGACAGTATACCTGCTTCCTGTTCTCAGAGTTCCTACACATTTTCCATTTTGGAACTTTTCCAGACTCAAATTTCCAGACTTTTCGTT